>MU271333.1:0-64606 GCA_021432655.1 Atractiella rhizophila
AGTAGGATTGCTGAGGAGGTCAGCAGAGGTTTTAGATGATATGGAGGCGAATGACTTCGTGGACGCTGATGTGAAAGAACGCTTGTGCTCCCTCGCTTCATTTGCTCGAGGTTCTCGCACGACAGAAGAAATCGAGCCGGAGGAGGTCGAAGACGTCGACTTTTTTATCTTGCGAACTGCCGTCGCTTCCTTGGCATCCGAGAAATCCAAGAAAGAGCTGTCCTTATCGAACTCTTGAGGGGGCCGCGGTAGTTTTCTCGTAGGAGCACTCGTCAGCGTATTAGAGGACTGCACGGAGGTAATCGTGCTGGTAGAAGTTGAGGTGGTCATAGCAGCAGAAGTTGCCAAACCACCAGCACTTGTCGTCGTCGCCTTGAGCTTCCGCTCCCTCTCCTTCTCAATCAACGCCGCAATCTCAAAGCTCTTCTTGCCATTCTTCGTGCTATCTTTCCGCACCCGCGCAGGCTCGGCCTCAATATCCTCATCGCTATTATCCCATGGCGCAGGTGAAACGATTCGCATCCTTGGACCGAGGAATGACTTTTTCCTGCTCAAAGCCTCCTCATCATCTCTGTCCCGCACCCGTAGAAGCTCTTCGTCTTCCAGAAGCCGCCTATCGAGGTCGCTGAAGTCCTCTTCCGCAGTGCTAGCAGAAGATTTCGGCCGGGAAGGAATGTGAGGAAATTGGGCGGCAGTTGGGGTAGTGGACGAGTTTGTGGAGAAGGTTTGCTGAGAGGGCGTAGGAGAAGAGGGCACGAGAGAATTGGAGGTGGGCGAGGTGTCGTTGGCGAGGGAAAGAGAAAGGAGCACTTCCTGCGACCGTAAAGCTGGAGTTTCCACGCTGAACATAGACCCAACAGTACTATTGGTAGCGACTCTAATCCTCGGTTCTCTCTCCTTCTGTGTCGCTCGTGGAGTCGTGAACCTTCCAAAATCATGGATGGTATCCTCGCTCTCGTGCTCCGTCTCCCCACTTCCCTCATTGGAACCCTCACCTTCGACACTATTCGGCCCAATAACCCTGAACTCTGGCCTGTCACTAAAATCACTATCCAAGCTATACCTCTCATTCCCATCAAAAAACACGTCGGTCTCTGAATCTGGATCGGTGGAAATGATGCTGCTCTCTCGTCTCGCACTCCTCGTAGATTCCGCCAAAGTGGCTGGAGAAAGAGTGGCTAGATTAGGGGAGGAAATGGGAGTGTAATTCATGTCTGGAGAGTCGAAAGCGACTGGCTGGTTATTTCGGCGGTTGGAGAGCAAGTTCGAAATGTCCATCCTCCGTTCCTTCAGCCAGTTAGAGCAGTAAAGAAGGGAGTCGCCCGTATAAATAAGTTCTATGAATTAGAGCGCCTGCCTGCCTCGTTGAGGCTTCTGCAGGCTTCTACTGGGGAAGTCGGTGGTCCTCAAGTTCTAAGCGCTAGAAACAGTCCCATGAGCTAATCTTGGCCCACATCGAGCCTTCCCTTTCGGATCGAACTCTAACGATAACAAGCGTTGGCACGTCACCTGACCATCCTCACTCCGCTGCCCAAGTCCAATATCTCATTTATACATCAATTGAATGGTAGAAAAGGTATAGAATGAACATCTAGAAGACTTATAAATGAAAGGAGAAGTCCAAAGTTCAAGTTCGAGCTCGCTAAGCTCTCCTCACTAAACCAGTCCCCCAAAACCTGAAAGAAGAACTGAAAGATCCTTTAAAACAGTTTTTACGTTACCCACTTCCTGACTTCGTGATAAAAGTCCGTCCTCCTTGAACCACTAATGAAAAATCACTCTCCCCAGTCTAACCATTCTCCATAATAATTGGGTCGTTCTCCCCTAAGATAAGCCTCAAAAGTGCGCTTCAAGACCGTCGCCCATCCAAGATCCCTTTCGTCATCGGAAACATCGTCGCGCCAATCGATGATGCTGTCGTCATCGTCCTCCTCTTGGAGCGGCGCAACCACAGGGTCACTGGATGAAACTGAAACGCCTGTTGGTCCAGCTGATTCGGCATGTAGGCGACCTGCAGCGGTGAGCGACTTGACTTTGCGTCGTGCCTTTCGCTCGCCAGCGATGAATCGAGGTCCAAGGTCCGGCCATGAACGTCGTGGATCAAATGGCTCCCACCTTAAACAATAAAGTCAATCCAACCATCAGAGCAAAGCAATAAAGATGCGCACCAGAAATTGTGGAAGTGGTACGAGAATGCACCTTTGAAGAACCCTTCCATTCCCGCAACGGCCGGGACAGCGTCCTCTTCGTTCGGAGTATCTAATGTTACGCATTAGCGTTGCACTGCAGTAGATGGAACAGGGACATGCATACCGAAAAAGTCTTCGAACCTCTTGAAGTAAGGGAATGGCGGTCTGTCTCTTTGATAGTATTCCGTCTAAACACAAGCTCTTAGTTAACTCCTTTTTCCGCAGGGACACGTACATTCAACCAAGCCGGATCGAAAAGGGCATCAGGCAGCCGCAACAGGAGTGGTTCGACATAGGCATCCTTCGTATATTTGCTAATCGTCATTGGGTGGAAATCGAGACCATTCTGCAACGCAGTTTTGAAGAGGAAGCTACCCATCGCACTGTTCCGATTGAGCTTGAGCACGGCGGTATTATAACTTTCAAGCCTCGACCACCGGTAAGCAAATTGTCCCTTCCATCCCCACAACTCTTCCCAATCTCTCAACAGGACGGTATCAGCATCGAGGTAGATGCCTCCGAATCGATAAGTGACCACAAAACGAACCATGTCGGACAAGACGGTAGATAATCGGTCATATCCCTGAGAGGACGTGGAACCAACGCGATGGAAGAGGTCATCAGCACCAGCTGTGGGCTCAGCGGGTGACGTTGCGGAGCGAGACGTGTTTGTCGACTTCCGTGGAGGGCTCGAGTTGGAGAAGGTGGCGATAGCGGGATGAGCTTGATCCCAATCGATCGAGACCGTCTTCAATTCCTCCGCGATCGCGTTGTCCTGAGCAATCGCGTCCTCTCCTTTCATCGCTTCTCCAAACCTGCCCAACTCTTCACCGCTCAACGCTTCCTCCTCTCCATTCGCACCCACAGCCACAGCTGCGACTGGAGAACTAGTCGGGGAGGACTTTGCCTTCTTCTTCTCATCCGGGTTAGAATATTTCACTCCTCCACTGTTGAATACTGGCTTGCCCCTCCAATGTTCTTTCAGCTCGGGAATCGCATCGAGTTGTTCAGTCGTATTCCACAACTTGAACTTGATCACCTCTTTAAACCTCGGATGGAGGAACGGTGCCGACCACGGATTGTCTTGCAGTGTCTCGTACATCTTCTCAACACTCGCTGATGGGAGGAGAGAAGCAGGGCCGGGATTGCACCAGATCCAAAGCTGCGGACGACAGACTTTAGCAAGAAAGTCAGACTTCGCTCTGCTGTTTTGGTCTTCCTGAGGATCGATGTGGAGACCGAGATTTTGGGTGAAGAGGAAGGAGGAGAGGGCGATATAAGGCTTATCAGTGAAAGGGCCAGTCCAGAAAATATGAAAGATCTTCGGGTGATCCGGGTCGCAGGTAGGGTCAGCGGTGGGATGCGATGGATGAGGAGTGAAGGTTTTAGGAGTGACGCCGATAGAGTGGTCCTGGAGCTTCTTCAACGTATCAGCCTGTCTGCGTCGAATGGTTGACTCGAAATCCGTATCGTTGGCGAGAAGACCAAGCATATCGACCTGCGTCCAATCATCGGCTGTGGTCGTCGCCGCAGTGGTAGGCGTCCAGCTTTCCTGCTCCACCTCCGCTGTCGACTTTTCGAAATAAAGATGTCTCCACCTATCCGCCTTCCCCCTCCTCGCTCTTTTATTCACATCCAACCCCGCTCCCATCCTAAGAATTTCCAAGCAATCCCTAACATACTGATTGGTCGAGAAATCGCAATAATCCATAACAATATCCAAGTCTAAAATCGAATTAGGGAATGGCCTAGGAGGATATGCAGGCGCTTGAGACGCATTTTGAGGTGCAAACGTTTTGAGTTGCGGAATAGGAAGATATTCGCGAGGAAGTCCAACGGGAACAGTGAATTGGGCAGCATCGAAGAGTCCTTGCGCTCGCATAGGTCCGAGCTGGTTGCGGCCGTCCTTTTGAAATGCGGGTCCTTGAATCTTTCCCTCGTCTATGGGCAAAGCAACGTTCTTGGATAACACCGATCCATCTCTCGGAAGTCCAGGATTACGAAGCGTACTATTGATACCAGAGTTGAGAGGGATCCTTCTCCAGCTGGGATAGTGACCTGATGCAATCTCGTGTTCCCAGATCCGCCGAATTTCCTCCTTCGAGATTACCAATGTTGAGGGGTCTGACAGCAGATGACGACTCTTTCCGAAAAGAACAACCCTAAGGAACGAGAAGGAAAACAGAGTGGCAATAACGAAGAGGACGAGTGTGGTGAGAAGAGCGAAGATCGTGCGAAGGGGTGAGTAATAAAAAAAAGGGTACGTGTCCGGTGGGCTCGCACCGAAAGTAAGAGGACGTGAGTACTGAGGATTGGGAAGTGAGGGAGGGATAAGAGGAATGGATGTCGGATGAAAGAAGTAGAGGACGGGTACCTCAACCCACCTGTGGATGACAGGGACGTATATCGGAAGTGGCTTGAACCATCGTGAAAGTCGAGAATTTCGAGGGATCGGCAACGGCAAAGGAGAATTTCGTCCGTTGCTGAGTTTTTCCATAACCGCACCGTTCGAAGAGTTGAGAAGTGAGAATTTTGAGGCGAGGGAAGGCTTTGGGCGAGGGTGAAGAGACGCCATTTTATAGACGGTGGGAGAACTGGATAAATCATCAATTTCCAAGGATTTATGAGATACGAAGAGGCCATAGGGTTTATGTGGTCATAGTGGGGTCCTGCTAAGCTTTAGGACACTCTGAATGGACAGGCCTACCAGCATACCACCCGAATCCCCGTTGCAAGAGGAATACTCACCGATTACCCTTGTTCTGAGGGTCAATAAGATAAGATAAGAAGGCTCAGCAAAGCGTTGCTGGAGGCTGAATTGGTCGTTTACGACTAGCCGAGTGATGGTGCCTCGAAAATGAAGAACGTAACCTTCTTACGACCGACACCCTGTAAGAAGTCTCAACCCGGCGGCTCCTAGCTATAAGACAAGTGCCCTGAAGGGCGATTTTAAGGCGGCCAAGTGGATTTGACAGAGAAGTCGTGGAAGTTGGTGAATTATTTCGAGAACTAAGAAACACGGAGGTCGCTTGATGACCGCTGATGATGATGACAACAAAACGTGACATAGAAAGAAAGAAGGGCAATTTTTACTGACTCCCGTTGAAGGGGTAAGCCTCTCATCATGTCAAAAAGAAGAAGAGGTTGGAGGACTGTTTTGTGCCTTTTGCATCCTAGTCGAAAAGTTCGCTTGCAGTGCTCAAGTTGTATGCCAGAGCTCAACTTGAAACATGGAGGCCTGAAGCTTGAAGAGCCATGAGGCAAACCTGTCAAGCAGGTTTGATGTTTGGCCCAACTCCTACTGGTGTTAATGCCCTTCTGCTTCAAATGCTGCAGCCTTCTAAAGGTTAACAGGCAAGCTTGATTAGAACTCCAACTTGATGTTGTCCATAATGGTGTCTTCACTATTTTGCCTGAGTGGATACACAGGTTTAGGTCCTCAAATATTCAAAGTTACCTGCTCCATTTGGGATACTATTGTCAGGCTTGGTTCCATACACTACTGAAATTTGCCTAGGTCATGTGACCTACTTTCCTACTTCACAGATTGGTGCCCTTACTAATCGCCTGTCAGGGTGGACGTAAAGATGTGTGTGAATGTAACATGTGAGATAGCGTAAGGACAATGCTAAGCGGAAATCCTGAGTACCTTCAAGGACAATGCTAAGCAGAAATCCTGAGAGAACAAACTAGGTCTCTCAGGCACATTGTTCTTGCTTATATACATAAAGGGCTACACAGCTACAAACAATAGCTCTAACTCTATCTAAGATAGGGTACAAAGGTCACTGTCAGACTTGCTCCCACACATTACCGAAATGTTGGAGATTAATGATACAATGGAGAGGAGAGAGGGAGATAGATGTGCCAACACCAATCTCAATTGTTTGTTTTGTGTTCCGGATGCTGGCCAAACATGTGCACTTCACTGCTAGCCCGGGCTCATAAACATGGCTCTTGATTTTGCTTTCTGTTTTCGCTAATCAAATATCTTCACTCACATTTGCTTATACGTAATTGGGGAACATTAGACATTATGAGCTAAGATATGGAGCTACTATTTTCATTTCAAAATGCACCAGTCTAGGTCACGAGGCCTACTTTCCTACTTCACAGATTCATACTCTTGCCAATCGCCACCTTGCATATGCCTGCACTCTACCCCACTCAGTATATCCCACGCATTTTCACTGGTCTGCACCAGTACCCTTTTCATCTTGACATTCCTTTTGCTCTGCTTATCATATCTTACTTCCGATTATTTCCTCTCTTGCCTTTCCGATTCAGTTATCCTACATGTTTTATACAACATACTTTACAGTTCATGGCACTGCCCCAATACACAAATATAAATTGAGATGTAGTGGTGATGACCCTAGAGTATCTTTCTCCACTACAGGTTAGTCACTTCATGTCATGATATTCTCTTGGGTTTATCTCCACTACAGCTACACCATCCATTGGCCACTGTAGTTAGTGTCTGCCATAACAACTATCCATTTATTCAGAACTGATGTCTTATTAGGGCTGACAATATGTATGGTCATCGATTGGTAATGTGTCTGTACTGGAAGTGAATCCAAGAGCATAACATAATATGGGAAGACTAACCTGTAGTGGAGATGAACTTAAGAGAATACTCTGTAATCACCTCCACTGCTATTCAATCTATATACAAGCGGAATAACACTGCTACATGGTTAGAGAAGAATATCGAAACATGTAGAGAATCAAAAGGGAAAGCAACAGTGGAATTATGTGGGGTCGATAAGAGGAGAGAAATTACAATTGCACCAAGTGGTGATAGGAGGTGCAAACCGGCGAAGGGAGTGCAATTAGGCAAATGAGTGCCGACCTACACGGAACACAAACAGGTGAGGGGAGATGCAAAGTGGGGATGGGAGTGCATACGGATGAATTGACAACAATTCACATAGAATGTGAATGGGTGATGGGTGATGCAAACAGGTGAACAGGTGTTAGGGCTGACAGTATGTGCGGTCGCCGACGGGCGATGCGTCTGTAGTGGAGGTAAACCTAAGTGAATAGAATGGCATGAGAAGACTAACCTGTAGTGGAGGTAAACCCAAGAGAATACTCTAAGGTCTCCACCACTACATCTCGAAGGCACTGCCATAAACTGTAACATATGTTTCTTGAAACACGTAAGATAACTAGAACAGGAGAGCAATAAAGGGAATACTCGGAAATAAGATATACTGAGCGGTACTAGTGAGAAAGTATAATAAGGCAAAAATGGGAACACAGACCGGCGAAATGTGTAAGGTTTACTGAGCGGCGATTCGTGTGAGAAAGGGGAAGCGGCTGACAGCGCGGGTATGAGCAAAGCGGCGATGGGTGAGCACCTTGTTGTTGTTGTTGTTGTGATCATATTTCAGAGCTTTCAGACTATAGTCAACGTAGCTCTACATTTGGGGGAAGTCACATTTGGAGAAATTGAAGTATATAGCCGAAACGAACTGGACGATGATAGTGTGCCGGGAGGAATGAATCAGCTAATTGTGTATAAGGTGAAAGTAAAAAGGAGCCCCCTGAATTCCCCTTGAAAAGTAATGTTGTCGATGAGAGTAAGAAGCGGATGGGGGGTTACTAAATCGTGATGGCTATGGTGTGAATGGTTGTAGTTTTCGAAATGGGGTGACGATGTAATGGAGTCCTCCTCAAGTATAACCGACTCTAGTGTGCAAGGCCATTGGTTTTCCTGGTATGGTAGAATCCTGCAGAAGGTGCCTTAGATAGGTAGAGAGTGAGATTAGACATAGCTTGTTTTCCTAGTCTTCCCACTCCTCTCTCTCCTCTTGCTCTTCCCCTCTACTTTCCGCCCTCTTTTTCCTCTCTTCTTTCCTCCTATCCAGCACGCTTTGAGCCCTTTTGATCCATAAGCTGAACTTTCCGCTCTTCCTGATGAATTCCCACACTGCTTGCGTAGCCTCAGGTTCGCTTAGGAGGTCGCTAAGAGACCTGAATTTGATGTCCTTCTTCCTCAGCCTGCTCCTAAGTTTCTTCCTTTCGTCCTCATGTTCCTCACATTCGAAAAAAAGGTGGGTGACTGTGTCCCTCATTCCGCAAAAGTTGCATGACGGTTCTTCTGATGCCCCGATACGGTGGAGGTAATTGTTGATGGAGGTGTGGCATGAGCGTAGCTGGACGAAGATTGACGCTTGGGCGCGTGGCATTTCCTTCAGCATGTCGAAGGTTTGATCCGGGGAGAGTCGATGGGATAGAGAATGGTGGTGCTTGCCGGATGGCGGGGGAGAGGCCTCTTTGGGAATGAATCGATTTGTTGTGATGATTGCTTTGAGTGCGGCTGGGCTTCTCAGGATGACGATGTGGCCTGATTCAGTTTCTGGATCTGTTGCGCTGTCAGCTGCCGCGTCCGCTAGCTTGTTGCCTTTGATGTTGCTGTGTCCTGGTATCCAGTGGAGGGAGATGGAGCAGGTAGGGTAAAGTCTTCGAAATTTGTCGGCCAACCTGTTGATGTTGAGGACGATGCCAACTCCTGGTTTGCACCTTGGTTTCTTCGACAGGTTTTTGATCGCTGCCTGAGAGTCCGTGAAGATGCGGAGGGATGAGACTGTTCCTTTGGAAATGTTGAGTGCCATGCCTAGAGCTAGGGCTCGATCTATTCCCATGAGCTCTGCCTCGAAGATGGTGTTGTCGTCCTGGTTGCTGAGCCTATAGCCTGCCTTGCTTTCCGGATTCGTCATCGCCAGACCGCATGCTACCCCTTCCTCCGTTCTTGAGCCATCCGAGAATATCCAGATGTCCTCTGCCTCCTTTAGCTTCTTGAAGTCCTGCATGGCCTCTTCCTTCGAGTCTGCAATGTAGGTGTCAAATGGCGGGGAGTGACCTGGATGGGTGGTGTAGGCTGGAATGATTTCGAGATCCTTGGGAAAATTTAAGTGATCGGAGAGCAGGAGCGAGTCGAGTGGGGATCAATGCTTTTTTGATGGGGGTGAGTTGAGCTTTCCTTTCGTGATCTTGCCTACGGGGTTGGAATTGGGGAGGGAGAGTAATCTGAGCATTGCTCTTGTAGCAACTTTGTTGAGACGTGCCACTGCCGGAGGTAGATTCGAGTCGTAAGCGAGAGCAGTTGCTGGGGTGGTACGGAAAGCTCCAAGCATCAGTCTCTGGGCGTAACGTTGGACGATCTCTAAGCACTCTGCACTCTGCTCCTCCGCTCTTTTTCCCCAAGTGATGCCAGATTATCGTGTTGTTGTCCGTCATAGTGCAGACTGCAGCCTCGAAGAGGGGCCGATAATGAGATAGAGGGATGTCTTTCGTCGTATTGGAGAGCGTTGCCAGAAGGGAGAGCAACGACTTCGCCTTCTTCTCAATCGCTTTTAGGTGAGAGTTGAACGTCAACCTGGAATCAAGGAGCATTCCGAGGTACTTCATCTCCAGTGACTGCGATATGGTTGTAGATCCGACACGAATGGTGAGGTGCCCAAATCTGGACTTCATCCTCTTTAGTTTCCAATAGAGGACAAAGTCTGTCTTGGCTTCCTCAAATATCGCACCGTGTTTCTCACCCCAGGCCATTGCTTTATCAAGCATCACCTCGAGATTCGCAATAGCCCGTTCTGGGTTAGTCACACGGGCATTCATGTGGACGTCGTCTACGAACCCACATTTGAGAGATTCCCCTTCTGGCACCTGTAATTCAAGGAGATCAGCATTGTAAAATAAGTATAGAATTGGAGAGAGGGGGGATCCTTGAGCTAGTCCTACTGCTAGGACGAATGGCTTCGAGGTATAGCCGTCAAAGTTGTAGGTAGTCTCTCTATCTTGGAGCCATGCCTCGATGATCTCGAGCTCGCATTCCGGCACTGCCCTCTTTCTTAAGTTGTCGATGAGGCGTGCATGGACCACGGTTGGGAAAGCGCCTTTGACGTCCAGCGAGACCGATGCTGTTACTTCTCCCTTCCTCCAGCCCTCTCTTATGAATTCCGTAACTGTCAGTAAAGCGTCATTGGTGGATCTACCCGGCCTAGCACCGAAGTGATGGGAGGGGAGGGCTCCATTGCTCTCTGCGTGGAAGGTGAGTCTGGCTGAAATGACGCCATCAAAGACCTTCACGACACAGTCTAGGAGAGCAATAGGCCGGTAGGCTGAAGGAAGGGAATAGTCCGCTCGTTTGGGCTTTCGAAGGATAACCATCGTAAAGCGTTTCCAGGCTGAGGGGTAGTACCCTGTTAGGTAGCAGGCAGAGAAGATGTTGTGGAGGTGGTGGCGGATCTCCAACTTGACCTCTTTTATCATCTTGTTGGAAATGCCCGAGAGTCCTGGCGCTGAGCCTGTTTTAATCCTGTCTATTGCTTCGTCAATCTCCTCAATTTTTAGGGGGCGGGAAGGGGATGGAGGGGGGGGATTGGGGTGTGGAATGTCAGAGAGATCGCATCTGCGAGCAGAGGGGTTGAAGGAGGAGTGAAGTAGAGAGGCTTTTTCAGCCGGGGAGGATACGGTGTCTTCTGGGCTCTCGGGATCAGTAAGGGGGGGGATATCGCGACACCGTTCCTCCCTTTTACCATATTTGTGAGCTGTCCATATTGTGTTCTTGTCCAGGTCAGCGAGGAAGCCTTCGAAGTGTTGAGACTTCGCCTGTCTGATATCGGCGTGGAACTGGTTAGCCGCACTGCGCCAGACTACACGAGCTTCCTCCTTCGACTCCTCGCTGTTCTTCTTTGCCTTAAGGAACCGGTTGCGAAGCTTGTTGACCATCTTTCTTTTCTCCGTTAGCGCCTCCGTCCACCATCGCTTCGTTGGCTGATTTTTGGAAACTCTAGGGATCAGTTTCATACCATCTACCAATGCTGTGGTGAGGAGCTCAACAGCCTTATCAATGCCTTCGCACGTGGCGAGCTGATCCACGTCCCTTGGGATACCTGCAAGGAGATCAGATTTTTGGAGGTGTTCCCTTACCAGCTCCCAGTTTGCCTTTTGGAGATTGTAGTGGGGACGTGGATCGTATGCTGGCGGGAGAAGTGAGAGTTTCATCACTAGCTTGTGGTGATCCGAATTGTGACTGTTTCCCCCTCGGTCAGTGACACAGTATGTGATGAACTCGTCTGCAATTTCGTTGGTAAAAATAAGATCAATAGTCGTTTCGTGCCCTAAGGCACTGATGAAAGTTGGGATGCCCCGTTGAGATCGCAGAGTGAGACCCATCTCCTCCATGCTTTCGAGGAGATAGTCAGCATTGCCATCATTTCGCGTGTACCCATCTGGGTTCCACTCGCAGTGATGCAAATTAAAGTCTCCTCCTACATATATTAGGTCTTCTTCTTTTAATACTCCTCTCTCTCTTGCCTCACAGAGAAGCGATACGATGTCATCAATGGACTGTGTGCCTCCACCCGCATTGTAAATATTCACAATGAAAAGGTTCTCTCCTCCACGCATTAAGATAATTGCCGCTGAAATGTCTGGGTATTTACTAGGAAACTCGACAAATGAGTCTCCCGAAAAAGTGCTAAGATTTACGAGAATGATTGAGCGGGACACTTCGATTCTTGATTCGGAAGTTCTCACCTTCTTTGATGCTATTACTTTATATCCTGGATAGCGTAGCAATGACCCGCTGCCTGGTAGGACAGTAGGGGGTTCTTGAATGAGAATAATATCTGCCAGACGGTCTTCAGAGTTTAGGAAGGAATGTGAAATTGATCCTCTTTTGTGGTGGTTTTGTTGAATGATGGTTAGGATCCTTTTATCAGCAGATGAGTTTGGAACTGCTGCAGGAACGTGTGGCAGGGCCAAGCCGCTCTCTGAACTAGTATCGCTGACTGCATCAGGCCATTCAAAGGTTTCTTCTATCATTCAACAACCTCCCTGTTGTTCAATACCGGCAGATCAGATGTGTCGCTCCCCGTCTCTTGTTGTGGGGTTTGATCTCCTTGGTCCTCCTTTTCAACAACCTCTTGGAGACTGGGTGCCCCTTCCGGTTCGTCATCCCATTCATCCCTCTCGAAGTATTCACCTAGTTCTTTTTCAACTAGCCTTGCCTTAGCCCTGTCTGCTCTCTTCCTCAGACAGTTGTCTCCCCGTATGCTCCGTGGGCCCCATGTCCCTTCTCTCCACAATATGCACAACGTAGTGCTACTCGTACATGGGAGCATGGTGTGCCAACCGGGGGAGGAGGTCTATCTCCACATGGGGATGGATTGGTTCCTTCTTGCATGAAGCAAGTAAGGTGTTGCGTGCAAGCTTTAGTATCATGTTCTTCCGCGCATGCACCACAAACTGGCCGATCTTTCCTATGACAACTTCTACCAAAGTGGCCTAATTGGAAGCAGTTGAAACATTGTGGTAAGGCTCGAATCGATTTTTCAGCTGTGAGGCGTCGGCCGTTGAAGAGCACTCCTCTTTCAATGGCTTCATCCGCGACTTTGCCGCTTTTGAAGAAGATCAACAGGGATGAGAAGCCTTTGAGAGCGCTGCTTTCTACATCCTTGTCTTTGGAGATTTTCTTCGAGACCCATTCTAGCTTCAGAATGTCCGTATCCGTCCAGTTATTGCGGTCAAGGAGTAACTTCTTGACCTGGTTCTGATCCCTAATATTCCAATCCGTTTGTACTCTGTGGATCACCACTACATCGGTTGGGACATTTCGGGTAAAGCCTTTAAGTCCACCGCAAACGATCAGCCACTCTGTGACAGTTTCCGTTGCCCTATTGCAGTCAATGGTGTCATTGAACCATACGGCCAATCCCCCTCCAGGTAGTTTGTCAATTGCCGAGGCAGAGACTATACTATTCTCCTGTTCTTCTGGGGTATTGTCGCGAATTGGTTCGCTGTATACCAATCTCTTGACTAAGGCATCATTCACCTGAGCGAGCAAGTCCGCTTCGGATTTATCAACTTGACCAGCTTCAGAAGCATTGGGAGGGAAAAGTGTCAGCTTTCTCGAGTGATTTCGCCTCTAGCGCGCTTTTTTGGAAGCCGCCTTGGAGCGGGTGGGAGCATTCTTTGAGGTCAGAGCTGAAGACAGAAGGCTAAGTGGAGGGAAATCTTTTGCATCCGGCACCCAAGTGGGGTGGACGGTATTCGCATCATGAATGCTGATGCCCTCTGCGAGTTTGCTTTCAATCCCTTCAAGTCTGTCTAAGATTGATTCGATTGATCTGTTCGTGATGGTTTGATTGCGGGAAATGCGGCACATTTCGCTGAGTGGATCTTGCTCAAGAAGAAAGAGACATGTCTTTAAGAGAGTGCTTATATTGTCTACTACGGTTTGATCCGTTTTGAATTCGCCTCTGGCGTTCTTGAGCTTGTTGCTCCTACACATAGCACGAAATTCCGTAAACGCAAAGTCAAGTAATTGGACTGGGTCATTTTGGGTCTCTTCATCAATGCCCAGAATGTCTGCAACCCTTGGGAAAGAGGGGGTGCCATGGATGGAATGTGAAGGAACAGATTTCCAGTTCGAACCACTCTTGTCAACGAGGTGCGTACTGTTTTCCCTTCCTCCTCCATCGCTTTCATCTACAGCCCTCTGGCTATTCTTTAATATTCCTACTTTGTTAGCACCTATCGAGTGCTGGATTTGGGGAGCGGCAGGGTTGCGCTTAGAAGTTGATGCAAATTCTACTTGCTGTTCCCCTCCTTTCCCAGGTCCAGAGCTGGCCTTTCCACCCTCTTGCGAGGGTTTGGGGCCTTTCTGGAACATGGTGTATGGTGAGTGTTGTGGGAGAGTCGGTTTTGTGTGAAATTATTAGGGGGGTGTTTCCGAGTGAAGCCTGAGGAATCTTTCCTGGGTGAGCACATGATCTCATGACATAGTAAAGTAGGTCACATGACTTCGGATGGTGGATTTCGGTAATGCGTAGGGGCAAGCCTGACAACAGGTCCCAATTTGTACAAGATGTAATCCTGATAAGAAAGTGGTACATTGTAGCAATACTCCTCTATCGTCTATGGCATATAGAGTGAAATATAAATGCACTATACACAGAGTTTTAATCAAAAGATTCCTTTTCCCTTATGGTGGACTTGTTTCGTTTGCCTAAAGCTTTATCCCACAAAAGGTCAGTTTGTACAGAGACTGTGAGGTGAAATGTACTGAAACAATCTAGTAATACCTCACAATTTCAAACCTTTTCTGCAGCAGGTTCTTGTATAACACCTGTCACTTTTTCTGCATGTCCAATTCTATCCAGCAAACCATCACAGTCTTCAATGTCTGAAGCTGCACAGCATTCTGTGTAAAGCTGACGAGCTTTCCCAATTTCCTCCCTCGCTTCAGCATACCTTGACAATTGAAAGAGTTGTTGTGCCATTCTCTCTCTGCTGGATGCCTCTAAGTAGCCACCCACTGTCTGACTCACAATGATTGCTTGCTCATAAAACTCAATCCCCTTCATGACCTGAGAGTCCTGAATGAAAACAGAAGCAGTACTGTAGAGACAATTGAGTTGACCTCCCACATCTTCAAGGGCTAAATAGAGCTGCTTTGCCTCCTCAAACTGTTTCAGTGCTTCCTCATTCTTCCCACGATGCTGCTCGATCTCCCCCATGCTGCGAATGCAGTGGGCCAGGCCATGCCGATCTTCCACCACCAGATACAGCTGCTTTGCCTCCTCAAACTGTTTCAGTGCTTCCTCATTCTTCATGGATCTTGTGCCAACATAGATTCTGGAATGTTAATTGGTGACATTGTGGCATCAAGGGGCAGAGTGAAAGAGTGGTAAGTAGAGCTCTCTAGTTTGCTTTAATCCGTTGATTCCTGGCTTCGAGGGTTGCTTAACATATCTGCTTTTGTTTACTACTGGGTATTATATGAGGCATTGCGTTCATTTTAAACGCGAAAATATTGCAGTAATGAACGCAAAGTTAGGAACGCTGCTGTCGTCTGCACGCAGCATGGCTTCGGGCATCATGGCGTTCCACCGAAAATCACGGTCAGCGGATTATTTCCAAGAGTTATGTGCAAACAAAAGCTTGATGCCTATCCAGCTTCTATGTGCTGACCTCGCTCTTTGCCATCATCTTACTCCCACTCCTCAGACCGTAATATCAACCAAAACATCATCTCACGAGTCAGCGTGGTGCGAATTTGTATCTCCTGCGTTATCCATGATGCTTCTGCTCGCCTATGTTCGCTCTGACAAGACTGTTAAAGAAGAGCCTGGCTTCATTTCGGGAACCGTTATTTGTAGCAATATTGCCGCTCGTCTTCTTCTCACCACAGCCAAGAAATTCACCATCCACTTCTCCTTTGACATCGAAAGTCAGAACAAGGATTTTTTGGAGGTAGACCTGTCAGAAAATGTTGAACTCCATACAACCTTTGGATTTGGGACGTCAACATGGTCGTTTCCCCCGGTTAAAGGTTGTCCTTCCGTTGCTTCCTATTCATTGGAACTCGATATTTTCAGCCTTCCTGACATTGCAGCAATTTGTCACGTTCAACATCAAACCTCACCTGTGCAATCGGTGGTACCGTTTCAGTTACTTTTATTTCACAAATGGGATTACAATCCGTTCTTGGACTTTCCAACCGAGCTGATACTTGCCTGTTTGAACCCAATGTTGATCTCATCCAACCTAAGCATCTTGGATATGTCAAGGGAGGACTCATTCTCCCTGTACCATCAAAACTTCCGGTACATCCAAAACTTTCGTCTTGTGTGTCGGCAGTTCGAACGAGCCGGACGGATTGCTCTCTATCGCCAGATTGGGGCTGTGACGGAGATGAGAGGTTATCCAGTTGGTGATACAGGGAGTCGACTACGGATCATCGATTTCTTACAGCAGTATGACAAGGAATTAATCTCATGGATCAAAATGCTTTTCTTGCGACCTGGGGACTTTCCAAATAACAGCTACAGGTGGAGGTTTGCTTCTCTCCTTTTCGAAGTTGGTCACAATGTCAGAACCTTGGTTTTGCAACTTCAACCCCCTACTTGTGCGCTTCAGCGCCAGAAAATCTGGCTCTTGGTTGGGCACATGAAGTCATTGACTTCTCTCTATGTTGAAGGAATGAAGGATCACAAATCAACTCGTTGGCGTTTCTCAGATCTTGCTTCCCTTTTTCGGGCTGGCCGGATATCTCACAGCCTCCGTGATCTCTACATCTGTGGTTGGGACCTGCTCGACTTTGAGTGTGAGCTTCGGCCTGACACAATCGACGGCAGTCTCTTGGAAGTTGAGGTCTTGGACTGCAAGTGTACCAGTTCATTCTTCCGATGGCTCTCCCGCTTGGGTCACGAGATCAAGGATTGTGCTGTTCAAGGTTTTTGGCCTGCTCCTCGCTACGAGCTGGATGGATTTGAGGATTTTCTTCTGGAAAACCGAGATTCCATGTCGGAGATACGACTCATACATGTACCCATCACAATCGACGACCTCTATCCATTCACAACCACCAAGTTTCTCAAATCATTGGATGCCACGATCTCTTCTTGCAAGTGTGTATTTGACTGAATTCAATTTTGTGGACAAAGACATCTCATGTTCATTGCAATAGATGCCTGACCTGGTTCTATGTTGATTGTGGAACTGAAGAGTCCAACATCGTCTCTTCCGATTTTCTCGAATCATTTGACTGCCCCAAGGTCCACACATTATACCTTTACGGCACTAACGTAGCAGTGGAAAAAGTCATCTGGTGGTCCCAGCGTCAGACACAGAGATTAGGGAAAGTGAATGTGTTCTGGTCCGAGCTATGGGGCGACCCAGAGATGGATGTACTATTGCCTTCACTGAGAGGGTTTCCCCATCTCGAAAGTGAACTGTGGCAGCACACCTTTCACAGATTTACGATGGGACCGTTTAGGCTTTACTTT
This sequence comes from Atractiella rhizophila, assembly GCA_021432655.1. NCBI lineage: Eukaryota > Fungi > Basidiomycota > Atractiellomycetes > Atractiellales > Hoehnelomycetaceae > Atractiella > Atractiella rhizophila. Next base: position 16,997 of record MU271333.1, read on the forward strand.
GATCTCGCTTATGGTGAAGAAGACGAATTTCGATGGTGAGTCAATGGGTAAACTGCTTAATGAGTTTCTCCACGACTGTGATCCAGGAATGACCGTATCGTGTTGTTGTTAGTTGTGTATCGCGGGGCGGAAACATGTCCATAGCGGAAATAGTAAACGCTTTAGATAAAACGTATAAATCATATTAACAATATTCTTTCATACAATTGTTTCTCTTGAAAAAGAGACCCTGTTGCTCGCTGCTTGACGCTGATGTTTCTTCAGTTACTCCTCAGTTCCCCCACGAGCGAGGCCTCCTTTCCTGCCCTCCACATGAGGATCGGGTCCAGACGCCCCACCTATCCGCCCCATTTATGTAAGGAATGTTCGTCAGATAAAAGGAGACAGACCAAAACCGTGCTCAGGATTCGTTCTCTTGTCAGGCGTGCCGTCCTTCTTCAATCCACCTGTCAACATGAATAACATGAGCGTCTTGACGTCCAGCCCTAATGGAAAGCCGAAAGGCGGATTGCGTGGGACAAACCATGCTCCTTTGGTCTGTAAGTATCACTTCCACCTCCGCCAGAAGATTCATAATCTTCAGTAGTCTCGACAGCTTGTTCGTGACGAGCATCAGCGCCTGCTTGTCCTGCACTCAAGTCAAGTTGTTAACAAACAATTTTTCTAAACAGAGGAGGAATGACTGAACCAGCTTCAGGATTGTTAGCTTTGAACCTCATGTCTGGGCTGCCGTCTTGCCTACATGCAAAGTAAACATCAACATGCCCTTAACACACAAGCAGAGCACACTTAGTAGGTCCGGTCATGTTGATGTTGGCCTGTGATATTGTATACTCTTTTGCCTGTTATCGAATGTTCTGAGTTTGATGGGTCCTTGACAGCGAGAGTAGAGCAGTATTTTATAGCTTTGGGAGTAGGAGGAGCAGAAGCTATGACGTGAAAGGACGTCAAAAAACGTATCGAATAACAGTTCCCCATTTCCTCAGTACCGATCTTCCCCAAATCCCGCTTTGTTCCAGCTGATTCTAGTCCAACGTACGAGCTCCAACGATTCCGATTCCAGTCCCGCCAACTATGAAGGAGGACGGTTGCCTTCGGCTGCATTCAATACAACAGTCGATGCGCCAGCACAACATTTGGCGGTGACACTGAGGGGCTTTCCAACAGCAATGGGAAAAGAAGAAGACCTGGTATTGTTTGTGCAAAGGTGACATAATCACTGATTATGTTCGCCTCCCTGGCTGCAGACGATTTGCGTGCGATTTGCGTTTGTGACAAAGCGAGAAGACTTCAAGCTTTGAGCTTGTCAAGGTTCGTTCTTTCCGTTCGCTAATGGCTCCTTCGCGATCCGCGCGATGACGAGCAACGTTGAAATGACGGCAAAATCGATACTTCCGTTGAAAAGCTATCGCGGGAACCGGAATGTTTACTTTGGAGTAGAAGAGAGCGTGAATAATAATCTCAAGCCGCCTAACAGAAGTCCTTGAGAAGTCCCTGCTTTCCTTTAGTGCGAATAGGAAGGCATCTCAAGGATATCAGTGACGTTACAGTGACTACAGTGCTCCAGTATTCGACCAGTTTCTCCTGCAAGTTGGAGGGGCAATGTAGAGTGTATCATTTTACATCGCTGGAGTCAACAAGCCCGGTTCTGGCTCCTCTTCTCCCTGTTTCTCTATGTGCCCCGTTACATCCTGATGCGTACAGAGGCCAAGAAGGCGTCGTCGGTGTATGGAAAAGCTAGATTATCACTTTCTCAGTCCTGCGTTCGCATATAAACAAAACGGTAAGCTACACGAATAAGGATAGGAAAATGTGGGTCGTCCCCTTTGGCAGAGTTCTTCACGACTAAGAAGAGGAGCGATTATGCAATACTTAGCCCCGAGCGGGAATGACCGGAGGAGGGAGAATGGAGAATGGGAGGTGTAGCAACGCGTGTTCTGTGTCGTTCTGTGCAGCCATCGATTGATCCTGTTAGAATGAGGATCATGTTCTCAGCGGACGGAACTGGGATATTGCTGGGAGAGGCTTGCACTCTGAATTGTTTGCACCTGGACGAAGGGATCAAGGGATGCTTATAGCAATATTTACCATTGAAAGGCTCTGATGTCGAGGCTCAACACAACTCAAAGAAAAGAAAAACGAGAAATTAGATTCTGTCTTAGTGGTGAGTAAGAAAGGAAAGTGTTTGTTTTTCAACGAGAGTGGAGTTCAGGACGCTCAGGTCCATTGAACAAGTCCATCCATCCATCCACCAAATCAAGTCCATCAATGTACCCTCTTCAAAGCAACAAAGCAATCGCAAAAGCTCCAACCACACCCGCCATTCCGACCTTGAGGGTGGAAGCGGCAGAATTTCCACCATTGCCACTTCCACTGTTGCTACCGCTCGAACCACCGTTACTTCCACCGCTGCTGCTAGCTCCACTTCCATGTCCAGTCGTTGGGCCAGTGACAGCCTGTCCAGAAGAAGCAGGGAGGACAGCAGCGGCGCTTGTGGGTTGCGTTCCAATCTGTCCGTTTCCGATCATGACCATCTTTCCGATGCTCGGTACTCCATCGGAAACGACGAAGTAGAGACAGGGTCCAGGAGGGAAGATGGACGGGTTGGGTGGGGCTTGGGAGACATGCATGGTCGCGCTTCCATCAGAGTTCCTGGTGAAGGTCGAGTTGAACTGGATGAAACGCTGTCCGAAGTTCTGAGCATGCGTCGAGAATCCGGTCCTGATGCAGATCGCTTCGGTGTTATCCATATTGTAGGACTCCGACGCCTTCAGCTGAATATCGTACGAGTTGCCGCCGTAAGAGATCGTGTCTGGGATGCCGGTGGGTGCAGGACGAGTGTAGTTGAAGTACCAGGGGTAGAAGACTTCGGCGGAGGTTTGAGAGAAGGATTCTTTTCCGGCAGTTCCTTGAGGAACGAAGTCGACGTAAGGGTTCGAGCCAGCGATGAGGACGGATCCGTCAGCGAGCAGCGTGGCAGTCGAGTGGTAGATTCGGGGGCTGTTGAGGTTTCCAAGGCCTTGAGTAGTCCAACGAGATCCCGACTTCGCCTTGGGGTCGTAGATGGCAGGAGCAAGGATGGCATCGGCGGGGTTTGAGTAAGGGACATTAGAGTCATTGTATCCTATACATCAATGGCATGTCAGTCTCCAACACTCCTCCGAGAGACAAAAAGGACATACCAGCGACACCGTGTGAGACACCGTTGGTCAAGAAGAGAGTTCCGTCAGGTAGAAGGATGAGATTTCCCATCACCCTTCCTTGAGCAAGGTCATCGTCGTCCACATATTGTGGGTTGTCAGCTTCGGGTTGGATGGTGACACAGCTCGTGCTGGCCTCCTTGGCACGGAACCAGTCGACGGTGTTCGCCTTCCACTCGTTATCCGCAACATCCATACCACCACAGAAGAGGATGGTGGGGTCGTAGTTGTTGGACGGGCGGAGGGGAAGCATGGCTTGACCAGCCGACGAAGGGTAAACACGGACGGCATGCGTGATGTTTGGGAGACGGGTCTCGACGTTTTTCTCCCAGTCGTAGAGGGCACTGAGCCAACCGGTTTGGATAAAGAGGCGACCTATCCATCATATCCTCATTCATCAAACTAATCTGTGGGACGGGCGGGAAACCGACCGGAAGGAACGAGCCAAGTCAAAGAGTACAAGTTGGCGGGCATGGCATCGACGAGGAGGGTAACATTGACCTGTGTGCCCTTTGAGGGAAAGTATTCGACAGTGGGATTATTTTGGTCGTTTCCATTTACGAATCCACCCCAAAAGTCACCACCGATGAGGATGAGGGAACCATCCTGGAGGGTCTCGAGGGTGGGATACCAACGACGAGACTGCATGTAATTGGCTGAGTTGTCGACCCACGAACAGGAGCCATCGTCACAAGGATCTAACACTCGCAGGGCAAGTCCTCCATCGTAATCGTAGTACGGCTCCGTATTGGCAGTAGCCGCTACTCCGTTCGTCGTGATAGGCTGGTTCCCTCCTGCATTGACCCAGGTACCATTGCCAAGGACAGCACCACCGGCACAGCTGGTTCACCCATCAAGCTTCAGTCATCATCAAAGAGAGGGAAGAGGAAGGCAAACGTACAAGGAGTTGGTGCGGATATCCATCGCCGTCGCCTTCTTGGTATCCAGACTGAAACTGCTCGCCCAAGCAGGATGTGCGGGATCTCCCACCGTGATTGGGTTGTTTTCCGTCTTGTCGACAATATAAACAGTCTTCTCTGTGCCGAGGAAGAGTTGCTGGGCTGTTTCAACCTTGTTCTCAATACCAAGACACTGCTTGGGATGGACGAAAAACTGACCAGAAACTCCAGTGTCTCCAATGGTCGTGTACCCATTGATCTTGACATCCTGAGCCTTGACGGAGTTGGCTGCGAGGAGGAGAAGGGAAGAAGTGAGGGGGATGGAAGATTTGGTAGTGGGTTTCATGTTTCTCGAAAATCACAAATTTAATGGGGAAAAGAAGACAGTCTGCTGTAAAAAGAAAGAAGTGCCCACTTTCTTGCCAAGTGTATAGTCGTTTAGCAGGGTAAGAAAAAGAGAAAGGGCTTGAGGAGGTGGTCGTTCGTTGCAGCTTTTTAGAGCCGTGTCCCTAAATAGAGTTTGAGCCCCTTATTCCCGACCCCGGTCGCTCTCCGGAGCTGCCTTTTCTGATTCTGAGCGAGATCTTTGCGCATATTATATCTCCCACTCGGGATCACCTGACAGCCTGTTTATAGCCTGTAGAGGAAGGGTAGTAAGGGGCAAGGGGAACATCCCAAGCAATAAACAATGTCTTTGCAAGACACAACGTTGATGCGAGTTGATGGTATGATGGTGACTAATTGAGGCGTCGATCACCGTCGCATTCCGAAACCCAACAATCTCAATCAGTCAATCAGTCAGAGGTTAGACACAAGCACCACTTCTTTAGAAATAGAGTCAGACAATAGAGTGCGCTAGAATCTGCATAGAATCCAACAGAAACGGCCAATACATTTCTCAATCCGAGATTACGAGCTCGTAAGTCGCGCTCGGTTTGTCCCGGTTGTAAAATTGCTGATGACTTCATAGTTCCCTCACCTGAATATTGTTCCGAAGCTGCCTTGCAACTTGTATCATATCCTCCAAAGAACGAGCTAAGAAGAACCAGCCTGAAAACCACCAGCAGCATCACGGTTTCGGACGTATTTTTGAAGCCTTCATTCGTTCCCTCGCAGACGATTCCTTGGACCTCGCAGAGAGAACGGCTGAGCACGGCTGGCTTGGTTGCAAGGTGAGGAATTTTGCCGAGGGCCCTTTTTTCTAGCTCTAGCTTTGGAGCGTTCCAGAGCTTTCTCCCTCTCCAAAAAAGCAAAGCTGAACAACTTTCTTTCCCAGTTTCAGCCACCTGGACCATTGTAGATCATAGAATGTCCGCTTCTCCATCCCCATCTCGCTCTATTCCCCTCCTCTCCCTCGCTCCTCCTGATGAAGACCTCGCTCCTCCTCATGCCCCTGCCATGGCTAATGACAGCTCTCTCTCCCGCCAGTCCTCCCGAACGCTCAAAGATCCCAATGGCGATTCTCCCCAGTCGAATAAAGGAAAGGAACCTGGTCTCGCGGTGCCTGATGAATCCGACGAGAGGGACGAGAGGGCTAAGAGTGCAGTAGAGGCTTTTGCGAGGGCGACGGGAAGAGAAGGGCCGAAGGAAGGTGGTGGAGGTAAGAAGAAGATTCAGTGGATCGATGAAGGTCAGAACGCTAAGGAGTCGGTGTATGCTCTTTCATTTTTCTTCCTCTTCTGCGACCACTCACCTCAAATCGCGGTCACAGAATCGCAACTCCTTTGGATACAGAACTCACGAGCAGGAGGAACCGACCCTCTCTGGCGATCGATCTGTCGGGAGATGAAGGCGAGTCTGTCTCTGGATCAGAGGCAGTGACGCCGGAATCCAGTCGCCCTTCTACCCCTGATTCTGAGCTGGACATCATGGAAGGCGAAACAGATGGCCTACCACGTCGTTCCGGAGCGCCAGCCAGAACATTCACGAAGGAGGCATCTGCGCTCGCTTCCGGAATTGGAGCCGGGAAGGGATTGGGGTTCAGTGGGATGGCTGGGAGCTCTCGGTTTAGGAGCGTGGTCATGAGTGCGAGGGCACAAGCGAGGAAGGAAAGAGAGAGAGAGTCAGCGGCGAGTTTCAGTATAAGGCCAAGGAAGCATGAAGAACAAGGGAAGGAAGAGGAAGGCAAAGCTAACGATGGGGCGGGAGAAGAGAACAAGGCCGACGAGATGAGGATATCCGGGGGAGTCATGTCTTCCATGCTCAAGCTGTATGCCAGACATCAACGGGAACGAGCAGAAGAGTCGATGTCGAATGGAGCGGCAGAAAAAAAGCAAGAGGTGCGACAAGAGACCATTCCTCTTCCACAAGTCCCTAATCACACGCCCCCATTCACGAAATCTGCAACCACCTCAACCTCCGACAGCTCCCCTTCACCCACCTCCCCAGCTCTTGGCGACTCGTTGAATCAACGGCAGAAGCACAAGAAGCATTCGTCCATCCACTCTGGCGCGAAGAAGCTGTGGGGGGATTTGCAGGGCCAGATCGACGAGTTTAGGGACTCGGATAGGCCTGCTCAAGCCAGGTCCAAAGCAGGAGTGTTCGGCGCGCTCTCCGCGAGCGCAATGGGTCTCGCTGGGATGGCGAGTCCCACCGCAAACTCTATCGCACCAGCACCAGATAAGAAGGGGTATCGAGTCTCGTGCGTCTCCATCCCCTCTCTTCTCTTGCTGTCCTGCGCAAAAGCAAAGAGGTCTGATAGTAAATTGTGTGAATAGGAGGTACAAGGTTGTGCATCCTCCTACGAATACTTCCTCTGCCGCTTCTTCGGCCCATCACACTCCTCCAGCCTCAGCTCCCGCCGAGACCTTCCATCCAAATCATCCCGGCGAACCAGATTATTTCTCTCCTCGTCTCCCTTCAAATTCAGATCCCAATACCCCAGGATATGTCGCCTCCCCCATCTCCGCTCCTGGCCAAGTACATGGCAATTTCGGTGCTCACACTCCTGGCGGACATAAGAAGACAGGCTCCTCGTCCTTTGCTTCCCTCTCTCAAGCTTTTAACTACCATACGGAAAGCGATCTCAAGAGCAGGATTAGGAAGACAGGGAACTCGACGCCGACTCATAGCTATCCTGGGACCCCCGACGAGAAGGGACATTCCAGGAGCGAGAGCGGGCTCGGTTGGCTGGTCGGTGGGAACGGAGCGACGGAGGAGAAGAAGCGAAAGAAGAAGAAGAAGAAACACAATGTCTCAGAAGAAATCTTCATCACTATGCATGTGGCGGCGATCTTGCAAAGACAGGACTTCATCCTCAAACTCGCCAGAGCCTTGATGATGTTTGGTGCCCCGACGCATAGATTGGAGAATCAGATCCAGGCGACAGCTCAGGTTTTGGATATCAAATGTCAGGTGATATAGTGGGTTGTCCTTGTCATTCTTCTAAATGGCTAGATACTGATTTTGCGTGTGGTCAGCCTGTACAACTTCATGATCATTTCTTTCCAGGACGAAGAAGCGCATGTTTCTGAGACCAGGATTATCAAACAGAATTCCGCGTGCTGATCCCCCTTCCTGTGCTTTCGAACTAAAACTGATGGAAGTGCATTGTAGTCTGGACCTTGGAAAGCTCACCCAGATTAGTTTGCTGCATTATGAAGTCTGTCACGATGAAATTGGAGTGGACGAAGCTAGTCTGGAGATTTCTAGACTGATGCAGGCTAAACCTATTGTTCGTCCTTTCTTTCAGGATCAAGTCGTCTCTCACAGGACATTAGTACGGTACCTGGACGTCCATCCTCATTGGTGGTCTCTGTTCAGTTATGATTGGTTAGTCTTTCTTCGGTCTTTATACAGCGGACTTGGCTGATAGATGAACAGCTGTTCCCAGTTTCAATGCCTCCTTCATCGACCTCCTTGTCTCTTTCCCCCTCGGTTGCCTGCTCGTCGCTTCCCAATCCCTTATCGCTGCCAAGTCCCAAGTGCTGTCCTCAATCTTCGAAATCGTCATTGCCGCTGTCATTTCCTTCACTGCCGCCGGTCTCGCTTCTACTGAATATTTCTGCTATGCTGCGTAAGTGCCTTCCAACTACCTTTCTTCTCTTTCCGCTTATTGACACCGAGCACAGCGTGACGAGCGCTTCTATTGTCTTGATCCTCCCTGGTTGGCCAGTGTGCTCAGCAGCCTTGGAACTCCAAAGCCGATCGATTGTGTCCGGTTCCGTGAGACTCGTTTGGGCCATCATTTATTCGCTTTTTCTCGGATTCGGTATCAGTTTGGGAGCCCAATTCTGGGAACTCTTCAGCAACCAAAAGGTTCTATATGGGTGCGTTTCCTCCCAGGTGTGCCTGCAAATGGAAGACTTATCATATTACGTGTGACTAGGAGCGACAATACGTGCGCTGTCCCCCATATGACTGGAAATCCGGATGCTCCTTGGTGGAGGCAGACGGGTGACTGATGTTATTCCTCGGTTCAGGATTTTAATTGACTGCGGTGCTTAGTTACGCTCTGGACTGCCTTTTTATTCGTGCCCGGATTCCCATTCTTCCTTGCTTTGAGGAATCAAAGTCCAATCTTTCGACGGGAGATGGCTGTCTCGGTCGCTATTGCTGGAGTTGGGTACGTTTCCAATGTTGCCCCCGCTGAAGGATAATTCAGCGCGAAATAGATGGACAACGAATCACTTTGCTGCAAAAGGCTTCCCAGGCCGATCAGACATCACCTCAGCTTGTGGTGCCTTCGCAGTGTATGTCTGCTCCATTTCACTCCAAACTCTGAGTTTCATTTCTGATGAATACCAGCGGTCTGCTTGGTAATCTTTGGGGCAAGCTGCAACAGGGGACTTCCTTCATTGTCACCGTGGTCCCTGTGTTGTTCCAACTCCCCTCTGGACTCTCTAATGGTGGAGTACGTCTTGCCATCTCATTTCTCTGTCTGCTCTTGAGAAATCTCATGTATGGTTGAACAGTTGCTTAACTTTGCTGTCACCACGGATAACTCCACCGCTTCCTTCGATTCTGGCTTTGTGGTCGCCGAACAATTAATCACTGTCTCGATAGGTCTGACAGTCGGTCTGTTTATATCGACAGTCCTCGTTTATCCTCTAGGGAAAAAGAGGGGAGGTCTTTTCTCTTTCTAATTCTCGTTTCATTCCACTGCATTCAATGTCGCCGACGACACCCAGCATTTAGTTCTGTACATATCTTCCTATTTATGTCAATATTTGTCATAGATTTTTCAGCTTCAGATCACTCTTCTTCTCCTTCGGGGGAATCAACTTTACTACATAACATCGATCTGTTTCATCCCAATGTCCAGCTGTCATCCGATTCTCCCTATGAAGAAAGTCCAATCGCTTTATCCTTCATATTTTTCTCCAACACACTTCATTTTGCTCTTTTGGCTTCAACAGCTTTTGATAAAAGATGGTAGAAGCTTGACGCTCATCGCCAAATTAACGTCTTTCAAGTCGAGGTTCTAAGATCTGCACGTTGACAAACTAGAAAAAGTATTGACAAAATGCGTCTGCCTGCACACACACCTTACGAAAGACAGCTCTGGTACGAGTGTATCAAGCAAACTTGCCGAGTCAAGGACCATTGATTGTCCACTACTGAACGTTCTGAACTGAGGAATCGCGAGCGTTACCCTCAGCCACATTGCATGGTAGAGGTCAGGGGGGGTTTAAGAATGGATTGGCAGGAGATGAGTACGACTACGACTACAAATTATCTGTGTAAGAAATCAGACCAAACAAGAAGTGTCTGATAGGCTACGGAGGAGAAAGCACTATTTCTATGACCAATGATAGCATCTAAGAGAGAGGAGTTGGGAATAGAGGGAAGAGGCACTTTGGAAAAGAAAGAGAGATCCGTGAAGGGAGAATTAGCAGAAGAAAAGAAACCTAAGGATGAAATCAAACAGCTAACATGACAGGTCGCGAGATCGCGCGAGGCGGCGACGGTGCCTGCGCCTTGGAGGCACACGCAGGAGAACGACTTAAAAAGTTAAAGTGTTAGAATGGAGAGTGCCAGTGTCCTAACACCTAGTGACCTAGTGGGAGGAGGGGTTTTTCCGAGTATTGGGTAACCCTAATCGACTAATCTCCCAATGGGAGCAGCACTACCATCTGACCTGCCAACCGAGTAGCTGACAAGCAAAGTATCCGTCACGTCATCTCATCAGAAAGAAGTAGAACGCACAATAATGCTCCCAGCTCAACCAGGACAAGGCTAGCTGGAAGCAGCGGATCGTTTTCGTATTTATCGGCTAACGCTTGTGTTCATGTAACCAAGGTGGTGACTTGACAACATCTTCCGCTTCCCAAGGTCTCTGGCAACTGCGCCGCAAAGTGTCTTTCTTTCTGTCCTTCAGAGCTGGAATGCGGCGATGGAGAACGCTCCGTGGCCGTTATGTTCGAAGAGAAGACGATTGTTGTGGAGACTAGTGCAAGATGCTTGATCACGATTCCTGCTTGTAAGGGCAAAGAGCAAAAATCTCTCCGCCCTCCAGAAAGTATAAAACCCCACCTGTCTCTTCAAGACTCTCAAGGTCTGAGACTCAAGCTTTTCAACGTCTTAGTCGTTCAGAGTCGATCAGAGTTCGCTCGAGTGCTAGTCACTTTCCCTTTCTACTTTGCAGAGCAGTATTCGTTGTCCATTCAGTCCGGTCTTTGAAAGGTGAGCGCTTCTGCGGCTTATTCATGAGATTGAGCCCTGAAATTTCATTGGTCGTGATGTGGGTGACAGACGAAAGCATTCAACTTTCGCAGGCATCAGCTCATCTCGTCGTTCAGTCATTCACCAAATCAAAACAAGAAAATGAAGGCTTTCACCCTCGCCTTTTACGCTCTTCTTCCCATCGTCTATTCCCATAGCGTCATAACCTCCGTCAACGGGTTTGTCTTTCTCGATCCTATGTGCTATATTTTGACCACAATTGAGTAGGGCAAATGGTATCGATTCTGATGGTTTTGGTGTTGACCCTACCACCCCTCGTGATGGATCAGCGAACAAGCCTTTCCAGCAAGACACTTCCATCATTCGTGATCGGGAAATCGCATCAGGTCGTGCTGGGTGCGTTTCTGGCTTTTTTTTTTTGAGAATTCATATTGAACAGGACATTTTCCAGACCGTGCGGAAGGACACAACAGGCGGGAAATGTCGATGTTCAGGCAGAAATGACCGCTGCTGTCGCTAATGGGCTTGCCACAGCTGCTTCTGATGGAGTGCGTCCTCACGCTCCTCTTCTCTGTTCCATCCATGCGAGAGGCTTATCGTTTGGCCACAACAGTCTGTCACTATGACCGTCCATCAAGTCAACCAAGATGGCGCCGGTCCCTTCACCTGCGATGTCGATGGTACGTCTTTACTTTCCACAGCCTACGCATCCTATCTAACATTTATTTCCTTGTTCAGCCACGGGAACAGGCCAGAGCTTTCAAGCCATGCAAGTTACGCAGGATGTCCCTGGAGTCGTGCGTTGTCCTACCCATCTTAGCGCGTAGTCTCGGCTCACCTCTGCTGTTGTTCCCTGTTTAAAGGATGTCCCTTTTGTGGGCAGTCTATCACGGGCAAAAGCAACCGACTTTCAACTTGTCGCAAAAATGCCAGCTGGTATGACTTGCTCGGGACCTGGCGGAGCCTGCCTCGTTCGTTGCAGGTGCGCTGCTTCTTATTAGAAAACGCGGATAGTGAACACTAATCATATTTTCGAACTTCTAGAAATAACGCCATCGCCGGTCCTTTCGGTTCTTGCGTTGCTGGTGCGTACACCATATATCAAGGTTGATCTCGAACTGGAACTAACGTTGGGCGTAGTGACAAATGCTGGTGCTGCTGGCGCTACCAATGCTGGTGCCACTGGGAATGTGGGGAACTCTACCGCCACGACAGCGGCGGATCAGAAGAAGAGGAACCTGAAGAACCCTATATTAACAAAGGGGAGCAAGAAACACCGACGTTTCGCTCGTAGCATCTAGATGCATATCCACGGACATTCTTTTCTATACAGTTCCTATGTTGACACAAAATTTTGTTGGATGTGCTGTTCCTCGTTGGTGCTTATATGGACACGAGTTTGCTTAGTAGATATGGGATTGCAATGGACGGAACGTTCGGCTTTACATCCTCCTTCTAAGGGGTATTAAAATCATACGGCACCAAGTTTGGGAGGAACATGAACATATCAACACGCCTGAGCTTGACATTGTCTGGAGCTAGAAAGTCTACTCAAAGCAAGAGTACTATATCCATTGGGGCCAGTCGTCAACGGAGGTCTCTCAGATTCGGCTGACGGTAATTACATTGTGGCTTGATTCTTGAGACGTGCGAGGTAGAAGATAGACATCGTGAATCCTCACAGATACCTCTTGAACCATTCAATTGTCTGAGTCAAGGCTTTTTCGAAGGCTTCCTTCTGCTCCGGATCCTTCAAGTCTGGCCGCGCCGCAAAACCTTTCAACCTTTGGGTCAGAAAAATGAATGTAGCCATCCTAAAGGGAACGCACCATGATTGCAACCGATGTAAACCTTCATCTCAGTTTGCACGTCCAACTCTTTCAACACTTCTTCAATCTCTTGTCGTTGTTTCTCTGGAAAAGCAAAATCCTCTTCTGCACACGCAAAGCTGAGAGGTATCTTTGCCTGCTTTATCACCTCTACCGTGACCGTCCTACTGGGATGGCAAAGAACGGCCGCGTTGATGAGCTCTGGCTGAGACGCGAAGGCACCACAAAAGTGAGCACCAAGACAATATCCGACCATTCCCACCGTCGTTACACCCCGCTTCTCCTTGATTTCTTTGATCGACTACATTCGAACGACGTCAGTATCATCAATAAAATGTTATTAGGAGGAACAGGCGAACGGATAAGTATCTATCTGTCATTGCTTCACGATCCATACGTTTCATGACACCAAGAGCACCAGCAGAGATCATATGAGCGTATGTTGAAATGGTTCCCACCACGTTCGATATCAAGCCATGCTTCTTGAAAGGCTTGCCCGCTGGCGCCATGGATTTGACATAATCCCCCATTAAAGCGTCAGGAACAAAAACTTGCATTCCCGTTTCCCTCGAAATAATATCTGCTATGATTTTCGGCGCTGGAATACCAATTATTGTTTCCTGCACGGAAGCACGAATAATGACGAGGACTAACAGACAACGTGGAATCCAAATACGTCGTAGCCTCTAAGTTATTTATCACATATCGACCATCGTCAGTCACATTACAACATGAAAACGTTGTAAACCGAACGTACAGCACTATCGCTTTCGTCGTTTTTGGTCCTGGGGGCGAGACATAACAATCAATGCTAGCGATTACTTCCATATTGCCTGGAATAGGGTAAGTTTACGCCTTGTGAATTATAAACCAGTCGCAGTGAATGAGTACCCTCCGGCTCGCCAGAGACCACTCCGCCCTTAAAGCCTGTAATATCGTTGTTACCGATCAATCCTCCAAAATGTAGAGGACGCTCACAGTCAGCGCAGAATTGAGACATTTCGCCGAGTCGTAGATATCAACTTGCAGAGCTAAAGCAACTGGGAAGAGCAGATATACACGGTACTCTATCGATGGGATAGCATGAAATGACTGCTCTTTTGAATGAGCATCGAGTGCTGGCTTCTACTCCAGGCCGCTACTAATTCTGGAATACGGGCACGAACAAACCTGAGCGAAGCAGCGAGGCCGTAGTCGGCCAACTGCAGAGGTGCCAATACAGGGTGGCTGTCCTTCGAAGAGATAGTAGCAAAAGGTAGATGGCACTTAATGAAATAAATACGGTATAGATCAGATCAACTTGCTATCATGGTTGAGGGTAGTCAACTGGTCTCCTCTGTATCCCTTTTGCAGGCAATGACCATGACTGTGACGAAGTTTTCAATGTTTTGCAGGAGGTAGAGCAACTGAAGACAGTGCTGATGAGGCCGATGAGGTGAGCTTATGGTTTAAATCTGAAAGCCTGAGGGAACTATCGTTCCCATTTTCGTCGCGAATTTTGAATCATGGAACACAATAAACTCATCATGGTCACGTAAAAGATTGACCAGTGTAATGAACCTGAGCTGAATTGACAAATAAAACCGAAGCCCAGGCTGTACTAGATACAACACGTGAACGATAGGCAAATGCAAAGGTAGCTTTAGAGCTATTGAATTCCAGTTGTGGGCACTTGTGTTCGAGTCTCCAAGCTGGGTACAAGTCAAGTTCTCCAAGTCATTAAGAAAGCTGCTCATCCTCAGTGAGCTTTATATTATTATGCAAACCCAATATCCTTTACACAAGGCGCTCTCCATAACAACAATTGTCCTGATTCTGACTGGCGCACGACAAACACTAGTATATTTAACTTCCTCTCTCTTTCATGGTTATGAACGCCGAATAGTACCAAAGATCATTGAATAACAGAGAACGTATTCGTCACATTGGTTTGAACGCCAGAGTGGTTTTCCATGTCTCTCTCCACCTCTACAAGCTCACACATAGTCATCACAGCTCTGAGTCATGTAGGATATTACCACACTTCAGCCATTCATCTTTACCTGGCCTGAAAAAGCTGCACATGTGGGGTTTCAGCAGGATCAAACCTAGAAGTCAAGTTTCAGTCCATGTTAGCGCTGTGTCGTGCTCCCTTCCAGTTCCAACAGTGATAGAGAGCCCCTTACATTCAGGACTTTAACCGAAAGGATTTCGGAGGAAGGGAGAAGGAGTAGGCAGGTGCATGCCCAGATATGCTAGAACATGATAATAATACGGCTGTTAGAGGATCAAAATTCGTGATTTATCAGTGAGCCTATTTTCCGGTGCCTGAGTGCCGTTAGGCCTCATTTTGCTACGTCTTGGACCGGAGGATTTAAGAAAATAGAAATAGCCCATAGTTAAGTCTAGAAGTATGGAGCTGACAGAATGCTAAAGATTTCACCAGCTTTCACTTTATTTGAGATGGACATGATCGATCCCAATTGTGCTTTATATGATTAGAGGACTTATCGAAGCGAATACGTCTGGAAGGATTTGTGGATGTGTGTGGGACGATAATTTGTTTGTGGTTGATTCTACTAGTGGTCTGTATCAATTGATCGATATTTCTGAGCACCTTGTCTATTCTGTCGCATACGCATACCACATGAAGGTTGCTGCAGAAGGCAAAAGAAGGGCATTCTTTGAGTCAGGTGTGGCAGAGAATCGTGGTTGAAATCCAGTTATTACACTGTTGATCCTAGTGATGCTTCTCTTTGTGTTGTGCAGAAGAAGAGATCTCAGAATCCGACGAATGAACACACACCTCAAAAAAAAAATATGCAAGAATCGAAGTGGAATAGGGCACGCACAAACCTCTCTCAACCTGAAACTGCTGCGTTCCCTGGTCAGGCGCTCAAGTCAGACTCAGTGGTGATTCCAGCCTTCGAAAGATAATGAAGGCCTTTTTTTCTGTTCGCTGCCCCTCACAACCATAATTATATCATTTGGGCTCTGCATTCAGCGCCTCTCAATCCGCAAAGCTGTCTGCTTCGTACCGATGCATGGGGGAGTGTGGAACCACGCGAGTGTCGCGCTTCTGCAAAGCACGACAGGATGACGATCGCTGAGCATCCACCACAGCTTGCACTACTGGTTCTTGAACCGATTTGTAAACGCGCCCTAAAACAAGCTCAAAAGTTGAGATCCAGAAGCCGCGGCGAACCTTCCGCATAGCCGGGTTGTACACCCTCTTCCGTCTCCCTCTGCTCCACTGCTGTTGTGAGAACTTCAATTTGATTAGTTCTGCATGCAAACAGAACCCTTCTCCCTCCTGATACTTCTTACCACCGCAGGCCGGGGTCTCGTGATAAACGCTTATGTGCGCAAGAGTGGATCCTGTCCACGTAGAAATGGAGGATGGCGCGGTTTGGTTCCAGTTACTCACATTGTTCGAAAGATTGGTTGCTTTCTAGCCTTTGTGATGCAAGCAGAGAAGAAAGTCTCCGTGGTTCTATCTCTCTCACAGAACAAATGCTCGCTCAATACAGACTCAGAGTCTGAGCTGAGAGACAACCTTGACAAAACGCCGGAAGGTCAGTGGTGATTTGTGATTGTCTATCCTGAGTGCACAAGACTACTGTCGTTTGGGTGGATGACGGTTACATTTCAGTTCTACCCACTGACAAAATCAACAACAAGTGCTTTCAAACGGTGATTATGAAAAGAGAATCGAGATATACGAGGTAGGAATGTAAGCTGTTAAAAATCGACAGAAGAAAGAACGATGCAAAACATATTAAACAGAAGAGTATTCGGCATGCTTTCTTCTTCTTTGATTTTAGCAAGCGACATTCGAAAGAAAGAAAGGAAATACAGGTCAAGCAGTACTTCTCTATCTACACGGAACCTGAGTCCAGAAAATTCAATTGGATGCCAAAGCCCAGACAGATTATCCAACGAATCCGAGTACTACTTTTATCAACTTGGAGGATTCATCGGCAAAGAGATTGTTGTTGGTGAAGTGGAAATGAGAGAAGCAAGTGTAGAAGGAGAGGAATAAGATTGTGAAGCATGATGCGTTTGTGATGGGAATAAAGACTTCGAAGATTTGCTCTTGAGATGTTTGCGAATACGAGATCAAAAGAGGAAAGCGGACGGAAAGGAAGTCCGTTTGAGACACGACGGGATTGAACGACTGAACTGAACTTAAAGATGAAAAGAAAGAGGAAATCTATGCTACAGGACGGAAAGTAGGAGAGAAGTCAATTCTGTACAACGGTCGAACTTCACATTTGTGCTAATCCAGCGATATGAGCTATGAACTCGATGTGGGGAAGCAGGAAACGAACTCTTAATATGGGAAGTTGAGAGGTTGATTACGATGATCTGGTACCATAAAAGGCGTCGAATGGGGGTAGGAAGGGTTGGGATAGACAACTTCGTCCGAATCCGCGCTTGCTCGGAAAGAAGGGTAAAAACTCCTCGGTGGCTGGACTTCGTTCACCTCCACTTTAGGTCTGAGTGACGAGGTCATTGTCTTCTCAGTAGAGTCCCTCGAATCCTTCGAGTTCGGGAGAGGTGATGGTGTATCCGAATGACTATCTGATGAACCGCCTTCACCTTCTCGTTCAGTGGTTCCCTTCTCCTGTTGCGCCTTCAGTCGAGCCTGCTCAGCAGCGATGTTTTTCTTCCCTCGACCACGCATACGAGGAACCAAGTCGTAAGTGCACGCTTGATCTCGCTTTATGCATTGAATGCACGTAGGACGTCCACCGTCACATTTCATCTTCCGTTTACTGTTTAGAATCCCAGAACATCAGGCTTTTTCCTTGATTGAGTGGAACTGTAGACGAACCGACAGAAATGGCAAGCAATCGCCAACTTTTTCGGTTTCGAGCTCCCTGCTCCGTTCTGTCCATTTCCAGACTTGACTCCAACTTCTCCTACCATGTATCCTGCTGGCAGTGTCGGATTAGCGATAACGTAGGGATGGGCGGGAATCCCAAAGGAGGAGCGCTCGAGATGGTGCACGAAATGAGCTTCGGGATGAACAGGATGGTGCTGATGAAAAGGAGACCCGATTCCAAGGCCGACGGGTGGATGAGATTGCATGATTGGAATGGCTGCTAGAGAAGCTGCTGCACGGCTGTCGTTCGAGTCCCATGAAGATTGATGGTGGTGGTGGTGATGATGAGCGGTGGCGTGGATGTGATTATTCGATATTTGCTGCATCTCAGGAGAAAAAGAATGTTGACTCGAATATCGATCAAAAGATTGACGCTGAGGGAACTGGTGGCGAGGATGGTCCTCCGATGGACCTGTCTGGTAGAGACCCACTGCCGAAGCGAGGGACTGCGGCTTCCTGAAACCGTTCGAAAAACTCGATTCCACTACCTGGACTGGGAACTGTGACTCTGTCGACGGAAGAAGGGGGGATTGGAACTGTTGCTGTTGACCAGCGGAGAACTGATGATGGACTGGTTGGTGTGTAAAAGGGATTCCCTCCGCTGAAACCGTTCGCGACCTATCGAGCTCGTTATTGCTCCGCTGGAACTGATGGAGCTCGTTGTGGTGGTTGTGAGCGGTCGAGTTGATGAGATAGTTGGGATCCATCCAGTTCAGAACAGTCAAGTCAATTTGAGGCAAAACGGCAGTTGACATGAGATTGTCCAAATAACGGGTGTCCTAGGATCGTGAAATCGAGCCGAGAAAAGGGGATTCGACTTTAAGAAAGGACAAAGCAGAGGTCTCTTTTTGTCGACAGGGGGACTGTGTGCCAATTAAAGGGAATGCTCGGTGTTTTGTCCCAACCCAAGGACGTGGAAAGGAAATTGACGATCGCGAGGGAAAATTAAAGCAGCCTAACTCTTTATAGAACCATCCGACTGGCTCGGAAAAAAATTCAAGACCTCACCATGTCTCGGCCAGTCCGACAGTCACATTTGTCTGGACAAAACAAGACGCTTTTTCATAGAATCTTGCTCACGGATTCAAACACTCTGAGCTGAGCAAGAATCCCAGCTGGATGGAACCTGCAGCTAGAACAGAAATGCGGCAGTTTCTGACGTCACAATCTGACTCAAACGGGCGCCAGAGGGCGTACAGCGAAGCTTATGAGCCGAAACACGTGGAGAAACTCGGCCCGGAAGAGCTTCGGCAAAGAAGTTCGCATTCTCCATGATCGCTTCCACTTCTCAAATGCCACTCTTTCCAGCTCAAAGCCTGCTAAAGATGTCCAGAAAGCGTCGCAGTATTTGCAAAATAACAAGTGGAGGTGGGCACGTTGCCGAAACACTGAGAAATGCCAAAGAAACACTACTTTTTGCACCAACTTAGCGGCAATCACAAGACGCACACAAGCCCATTCAATCGTATCTTGAATCTGGTCACGTAGTTACAAACACCCCAAACCTTCCCATACTTCGGATCAGCGAGAGTTGACTCCAACACTCGAACAGAAATGTACTGTGATCGCTTCTAGGACGGCTTCTAGGGTCATAGAAGGTGGAGGGGGTGGTGGCGGTTGCATTGATGGCTCTGAGAATGTGAAAACTCAACTCGTTAGAGCACACCATGACTTTTGGAACTCAGATGTTCTGCGGCGCGGACAGACTTTCCACAGACTCAACTTTCGTCGAAGAAGACAAGACCTTGCTAACGTCAACGCCGCATCGCTCTCGCTCACTATCAAGAGACTTTGACCTGAACGTATGAACATATGAACAAAGGACGAGCGAAATCAGCAGGTTGAATTCTGTGGGGCGTCTCTCAACCATCGAACGTCCGGAGCTCGATGGAAGAGCGCCACGAGCTGAAAATCTCCTTCAACACATCTTGTCAGATTTCTGTTGAAACCAGGTTGAAATAAGGTGATTGAACAGATCGACTGGACCATGACAGAGGGATCGGTTGTGCGAGGTCCAATCGATCGGAGGACGCGAAGGCAGAGCAGGTAGGATCACAACAAACAGATCATTCATCAGTTTTGGGTTTTTCTACTTTTTTCACCACTTTAGCGGGAGTACCAACCGCGACACTGTATTCGGGAATGTCTTTGGAGACAATCGAACCAGCTCCAATTGTGCATCCCCTGCCTATGGTCACTCCAGGGAGGATGATAACCTGCAGTAGCGTACTCCAATTTAGCGTGTGCCCATGAAATCAAGAAGGATTGGGTTTAGGATCAAGAAACTCACTCCTCCACCAATCCAACAATCATCTCCAATAGAAACTTCGTGGGCAAACTCTTCCCCCCTCCTCCTCGACTCAATGTCAACCTCGTGTCCTGCTGTATAAATGCTAACGTTTGGCCCAAACATAACCCGATCACCAATAGTGATCAGGCTGCAATCAAGCATAACGCAGCTGAAATCGTCGGAAATAGAAGAAATGAGCATCGATTTGCTTGATTTGAGGGAAAGAAAGGAAAACGAACTTGAAATTTGCGTAAAATTGTTTCCCGACGCTGATATTGCATCCGTAGTCAACTTGGAGAGGAGGTTCGATAAACACCCCATCTCCAACTTTTCCAAAGAGGCCCTTGAGCTTTTCTGCCCGTTCAGAAACTAGGCTGTCCACCGTCGCGTCTTTTGCGATGGGAGAGAAGTTGTAATCCGCCAACAGGCGACGAGCGTGAAACCGCCCCTGAACGAGCTCGGGAACCATGGCATCATATCTGAAAAGTACGAATTTGAGTTTTGACACGAAACATAGTCTCAGAGGAGAGAGAAGGGACCCACAACATCCCAGAAATCATCTTTTCATAATCCTCACACCAGGGTACATTGTCAAATCCCTTAGCAATAGAGATTAGCCGCTGATCTTTCGAGTTCTTCACGGATGGCATCTTGATCTTTGCATCCAATCCTACACCTGCTTTGCGATCACTGTGTCAGCTTGCCACAAAAACGGACGCTGGCGCGCAGCAGTGAGTCATGCATAATGGAGAAGTTGAGAAGTTGCATCATCAATCCCAATATTCTAGGCCGCTTTCAACCGCTGAGAAAGAAGCAAAACAGGCGGGGAGCGACGGACGGGTTCAATCCTCGCAATCCTGACTTCGGTTCGAGATCTAGATAAGCTTGTTCACGTCGGGCAGCGTCGGGTCAAGGAGGCATTACTTTATTTTTTTCGCGATGCCTATATGATGATCAGGACCAGGAGCAAAGACTGCAGGTCCACGTCTACCGCGGCTCCTAGGTTACGCGACACTGCAGCGTATTCGCGCTGTTCCTAAGCTGTTCCCACACGGCTAAGTCGTCGGTGAGGCGCGCGGGTATACAAACCTCCCCGTTCGAGTTTGGTTTGCCAGATGACCCCTTAATCCCCCACCTCGCTCTCCTAGGACACAGCACAACGAATGTATTTGCCTCAGAAAGGAATAACATCATGATTTATTCATTTGTGCTGGCGTGGCTCATCCATAAATCTTGTACTTTTAAATCCAAGGCGCAAACACTTTTGCCTCGCTTCTCACTTCTCACAGGGCTGAGAAGATCAAAGCCGAATCTGTCTCTATCGTCTTCGGCTGGGCGAATCTTTGAATGAATCCCACAGTTGATCCCGCCATCCTCGTAGGGTGTCATGACAGAAGATTTCGGATCTCATCCCAAGCTGAGTTGACAACTCGATAATTCGTCCCGCCAAACAAAAAATGACCAGGGCGATTCCTTCCCCTTCAAGAACTGATGATCTTTCATGACCATAATTCTTCCCGCGCTCATCCAGATCCACCAAACAGAAAGCTCCAGTTATGCACGATATCTCTTAGAACGAACCGTGCTCCAAAGCAAATCTTCAGCCAGTCAGCAGATGGAACCCGTCTCGGGCGTTGAAAATCCAGTCAAAAACTCAGATTGTGCTTGTGGTGCTGTTGCTCCAAGCTTCCCTTCCTTTGCACCGCACCAGAAGGCTCTCGACCGAGTTGTTGTCATGCCTCGAAGGGAATTCCAAGCATGTTGAGTTCCAACGACGGTCTCATCCGCTGAAAGTTTGCTGTGACGAACCGTGGGACGTAAACTTTCTTCTCCATGAGATACTCAGTTTTTAGCTCAACAGTTGGGTCCTGTTTTGACAAGGAAATAGATTATGACTTCCAATATAGGAACATTTTACTCCACTCTTCCACATCTAAAACCTCAAGCTGGACATGTCGGAGCGAACTGTTCCCAAAATCGTCGTCAGCATCCTGCATGCGTTCACCATCGCACGAATGGGGAGAATCAAAGGGTACATCAAGGAAAAGGACGCACTTCTGACATAATCCAACATTCCTTCGATCCTGCCTGTTGCAGCAATAGCCAAATCACGATCCCACAAGTACTTCCTTGCAGCGAGCTCGACGTCCTTGGGGGTGACCTCATCGACCCTTCTTTCGATCTCTTCGACGGTCCATCTCCTTCCGGTGGTAACGATCTGCCTTCCAATCTCCTCAGCAACGCCAGTCGTTCCTCCTCCTCCTTCCCCACCGCCTCCGAGGAGGAGACCAGCCTTCAACATCCTCTTCGCTCGTTCGACCTCTGAGTCCTTCAAACTTCCCATTCCAGCCCTTTGCCACTCCTTCAACGTGGTGTGCACGACTTCATCCAATGCCGTGAAAGCCTGGGTGACGAGATAAATTCC
The DNA here is from genome assembly GCA_021432655.1 of Atractiella rhizophila. Lineage (NCBI taxonomy): Eukaryota > Fungi > Basidiomycota > Atractiellomycetes > Atractiellales > Hoehnelomycetaceae > Atractiella > Atractiella rhizophila. Next base: position 39,131 of record MU271333.1, read on the forward strand.
GAACAAGCCGGTGTCGGAATAGGAGGTGGAGAAGGACATGAAGCTGTTCGCAAGCTGGTTCGTTGCGATTTGATGGCTCAGGGAGGAAGAAAGGTAGGGCGAGGCGGAGAGTGAACGATCCCAGTTGCCGAACACGCTCTGCAGGACGAGAAGAGGGAAATGGTCTGGATGGTTCCATCCCACTCCTTCGACGGCGAGTGCAATGTTAGCAGTCGGAGCGAGGTCGTCTCTGATCCTGATCTCTGAGCCGACAAATTCGGTCTTCTTGTGGGAAGAGGAACCGAGCTTGATGGGATTCGGAGAAACAGGAAGGTTACTGAAATGTTTAGAGGCCAGAGAAACGAGTTCTTGGTGGGAGATACCACCGGTGCCGACGAGAACCATACGGTCAGAGGTGTAGTGAGTCTTGATGTATTCTTGTAGGTCGGCACGGGTGATAGACATGATGTTCGCACGCGGTCCGAGAATAGTTTGCCCAAGAGGTTGACCTAATGAACACAAGTGATACCAGAACAGTCAACCTGAGCTGTTTGAGACAATAACGCGAAAAAAACGAACCTTGGAAAGCGGTTGCATGTAAATGATCAAACACAACCTCCTCCATTTGCTTCTCCACCTCTTCCATCTCCCTCAGGATAACATCCCGTTCCCTCTCGATGCTCCCCTCCTCCAACTTGGAATTTTGAAGAATATCCGAGATGAGCTCCAGCATCGTCGGGACGTCTTTTGAGAAAGACTTGGCATAGTAAACGGTCTGTTCCCGGGATGTGTAAGCGTTCAAGTGGCCTCCAAGGTTCTCGACGAGCAGCTCGAGCGAGGTTTGTGGTCGAGTTGAGGTGCCTTTGAACGCCATATGCTCCCTACAACCGCAGTCATGTCAGATCATCCTTTCTCTCTCACCTCATCCGTACACTGCAGAAGAGGTTTGAAACTCACAGAAAGTGGGCAACGCCGTTGTTCTTCTCGTTCTCCGCTCTTGAACCAGCGTCAATCCACACCCCGACTGCAGCAACCACATCACTTTTGCTCCTTCTTCGGCACAAAATAACAACACATACCCGTGGCAGTCTTAGCACCCTTCCATTCCTCTGTGGCGACGGTAAGGCCAGAAGGGAGGGTAGTAATTTCCGTCACCGGCGAAGCAACGCCTCCAATGGCCGTGGCATAGTTCCTCGGGAGTTGAGGAGTCAAAACCCTGGCAGGTGCTGGGCGTAGGAACTTTCCTGCTGAAGAGGAGCGTAAAAGGGAGCGGGCGAGGGAAGGACGCATATTGCGCTTGGTTGGTTGGAATGTGATTGGTTCGTGGTTTTTTGTCAGACGCCGAAAGCGCAGCATTTGGGCTTGGAGTACACGAACCACCACCTCAGTTCTTCATACTCCTCAATTCTCCACTTTCGTATTCTCTCCTCGAGAAATAATAAAAATGTCGTCTGATCTTTGTCCTGTATGTTCGCTTTCTCCCGTTTGAACGAAGGAAATTGACGATGTGGAAGGTCTACGCCCCTTTCTTTGGTGTCATGGTACTCAGTCCTCTTCTACTTCGCACTGTCTTGCTAAATAGAATGGAAATGTATAGGGCTGCACCTCCGCCATCGTCTTCACTTGTATGTATCTCCGCTGCGGCCTGTTCTTAGAAGAAAGTTCAAGTGGGTTGGGTATGAAGGTATGGGTGCTTCCTACGGAACATCCAAGTCCGGAGTTGGCATCAGCGCCATGGGAGTCCTTCGACCTGACCTCCTCATCAAATGTATTATCCCCGTTGTCATGGCTGGTATCATTGGTGTATGTATCCTACACTCACCTCTCCACCCTGCGGCTCATCGCGTAAACTTCTCCTTCAACTCGCGCTGTGTAGATCTGTGAGCCCATGTCTTCTTCTCTTGTGAATAGTACTGAATAATGCAAAATCACAAAGATGGACTCGTCGTCTCCGTTCTCATCTCTGGCCAAATCACATCCCCTATGTCTCTCTTCAAAGGTTTCATTCAACTCGGTGCAGGTCTGTCCGTCGGACTTGCAGGACTTGCAGCTGGATTCGCCATCGGTGTGTTCTTCCCATGTTGTTTCTTGTCTATTGTACTCAAGAGTAAGGTAGGCATCGTTGGTGACGCCGGGGTCAGGGGAACAGCTCAGCAGCCAAGGCTTTATGTCGGAATGATTTTGATCCTCAGTACGTCCTTCTCACCTACCTCCTTTGTTTGGGAAAGAATGGGGCATTGATATGTTCTGTCAGTTTTTGCGGAAGTTTTGGGTCTGTATGGTCTGATCGTCGCGCTCATCATCAACACGTCGGCCGGCGGTGCACCAGAGGTTTGTCCTCTCCCTACCTTCCTCTTTGCCTTCCTAATGAGACATCTGGTTGGCTAAACAGTGTTAAACGTTGAGCCTGAAATGCCAACGCCAATAATAATGGAGAGTGTGTCGAACGAGCTCAGGAGAATCAAAGGGTACATCAAGGAAAAGGACGCACTTCTGACATAATCCAACATTCCTTCGATCCTGCCTGTTGCAGCAATAGCCAAATCACGATCCCACAAGTACTTCCTTGCAGCGAGCTCGACGTCCTTGGGGGTGACCTCATCGACCCTTCTTTCGATCTCTTCGACGGTCCATCTCCTTCCGGTGGTGACGATCTGCCTTCCAATCTCTTCAGCAACGCCAGTCGTTCCTCCTCCTCCTTCCCCACCGCCTCCGAGGAGGAGACCAGCCTTCAACATCCTCTTCGCTCGTTCAACCTCTGAGTCCTTCAAACTTCCCATTCCAGCCCTTTGCCACTCCTTCAACGTGGTGTGTACGACTTCATCCAATGCCGTGAAAGCCTGGGTGACGAGATAAATTCCGAACAAGCCGGTGTCGGAATAGGAGGTGGAGAAGGACATGAAGCTGTTCGCAAGCTGGTTCGTTGCGATTTGATGGCTCAGAGAGGAAGATAGGTAGGGCGAGGCAGAGAGTGAACGATCCCAGTTGCCGAACACGCTCTGCAAGACTAGAAGAGGGAAATGGTCTGGGTGGTTCCATCCCACTCCCTCGACGGCGAGCGCAATGTTAGCAGTCGGCGCGAGGTCGTCTCTGATTCTGATCTCTGAACCGACAAACTCGGTCTTCTTGTGGGAAGAGGAACCGAGCTTGATGGGATTCGGAGAAACAGGGAGGTTACTGAAATGTTTAGAGGCCAGGGAAACGAGTTCTTGGTGGGAGATACCACCGGTGCCGACGAGAACCATACGGTCAGAGGTGTAGTGAGTCTTGATGTATTCTTGTAGGTCGGCACGGGTGATAGACATGATGTTCGCACGCGGTCCGAGAATAGTTTGCCCAAGAGGTTGACCTAACGAACACAAGTGATACCAGAACAGTCAACCTGAGCTGTTTGAGACAATAACGCGAAAAAAACGAACCTTGGAAAGCGGTTGCATGTAAATGATCAAACACAACCTCCTCCATTTGCTTCTCCACCTCTTCCATCTCCCTCAGGATAACATCCCGTTCCCTCTCGATGCTCCCCTCCTCCAACTTGGAATTTTGAAGAATATCCGAGATGAGCTCCAGCATCGTCGGGACGTCTTTTGAGAAAGACTTGGCATAGTAAACGGTCTGTTCCCGGGACGTGTAAGCGTTCAAGTGCCCTCCAAGGTTCTCGACAAGCAGCTCGAGCGAGGTTTGTGGTCGAGTTGAGGTGCCTTTGAACGCCATATGCTCCCTACAACCGCAGTCATGTCAGATCATCCTTTCTCTCACACCTCATCCGTACACTGCAGAAGAGGTTTGAAACTCACAGAAAGTGGGCAACACCGTTGTTCTTCTCGTTCTCCGCTCTTGAACCAGCGTCAATCCACACCCCGACTGCAGCAACCACATCACTTTTGCTCCTTCTTCGGCACAAAATAACAACACATACCCGTGGCAGTCTTAGCACCCTTCCATTCCTCTGTGGCGACGGTAAGGCCAGAAGGGAGGGTAGTAATTTCCGTCACCGGCGAAGCAACGCCTCCAATGGCCGTGGCATAGTTCCTCGGGAGTTGAGGAGTCAAAACCCTGGCAGGTGCTGGGCGTAGGACCTTTCCTGCTGAAGAGGAGCGTAAAAGGGAGCGGGCGAGGGAAGGACGCATATTGCGCTTGGTGGTTGGAATGTGATTGGTTCGTGGTTTTTTGTCAGACGCCGAAAGCGCAGCATTTGGGCTTGGAGTACACGAACCACCACCTCAGTTCTTCATACTCCTCAATTCTCCACTTTCGTATTCTCTCCTCGAGAAATAATAAAAATGTCGTCTGATCTTTGTCCTGTATGTTCGCTTTCTCCCGTTTGAACGAACGAAACTGACGATGTGGAAGGTCTACGCCCCTTTCTTTGGTGTCATGGTACTCAGTCCTCTTCTACTTCGCACTGTCTTGCTAAATAGAATGGAAATGTATAGGGCTGCACCTCCGCCATCGTCTTCACTTGTATGTATCTCCGCTGCGGCCTGTTCTTAGAAGAGAGTTCAAGTGGGTTGGGTATGAAGGTATGGGTGCTTCCTACGGAACATCCAAGTCCGGAGTTGGTATCAGCGCCATGGGAGTCCTTCGACCTGACCTCCTCATCAAATGTATTATCCCCGTTGTCATGGCTGGTATCATTGGTGTATGTATCCTACACTCACCTCTCCACCCTGCGGCTCATCGCGTAAACTTCTCCTTCAACTCGCGCTGTGTAGATCTGTGAGCCCATGTCTTCTTCTCTTGTGAATAGTACTGAATAATGCAAAATCACAAAGATGGACTCGTCGTCTCCGTTCTCATCTCTGGCCAAATCACATCCCCTATGTCTCTCTTCAAAGGTTTCATTCAACTCGGTGCAGGTCTGTCCGTCGGACTTGCAGGACTTGCAGCTGGATTCGCCATCGGTGTGTTCTTCCCATGTTGTTTCTTGTCTATTGTACTCAAGAGTAAGGTAGGCATCGTTGGTGACGCCGGGGTCAGGGGAACAGCTCAGCAGCCAAGGCTTTATGTCGGAATGATTTTGATCCTCAGTACGTCCTTCTCACCTACCTCCTTTGTTTGGGAAAGAATGGGGCATTGATATGTTCTGTCAGTTTTTGCGGAAGTTTTGGGTCTGTATGGTCTGATCGTCGCGCTCATCATCAACACGTCGGCCGGCGGTGCACCAGAGGTTTGTCCTCTCCCTACCTTCCTCTTTGCCTTCCTAATGAGACATCTGGTTGGCTAAACAGTGTTAAACGTTGAGCCTGAAATGCCAACGCCAATAATAATGGAGAGTGTGTCGAACGAGCTCATATCACTCGCCTCGTCGCCAGGCTATCAATTCATGGCTGGCTTCCCCGCTCTCACCTGAACGATCAATCTTTTCGTATACATACTACGTTTTGATAAATCAATGCATTTCACCTATTTTATTCTGCGTCACTTCTCTTTGGTCTGCGCTTATACCGCCTTTGGTCCCTATGCCGTGTGACTCGTGAGACGCTTTCCGAAACCCATGTAAGTTGGACTGGAGGTCGATGCTATGATTAATGAGTTGAGTTTAAACTGTCAAGCATTGATAGCAATTCCTCCGTCCTTTTCCCACCTCGTCAAAATCTCCTCCGCCCTCTCTTCAACCCATCTGAACGAACCCCACCTACCCCATCCCTCCATGAACCTGTACCAATCGACCACCATAAGCTCCCAATGAAACTTGAGCCTTTCTTGTTTGTACTCGATATTAGGGTTCTTCTCCAGCAGGATGGAGAGGTAATAATCGAGTAAGTTGTCTACAGACGAAAGAACTGACAAGGAGGCAGTCGTACAGAGAAAGTAGACAAGGTCGCGGGTCGGAAGAGAGAGACCAACATATTGGAAGTCGTACATGGCGCAGGTTGGACTGGGGTCGGATGAGGGAGAGAAAAGGATGTTTTCGCCTTTTGGATCGCCGTGGACTAGCGTTCCATAGTTCTTGCTTTCTTCCTTGATGATTTTATCGAGCTGCGTGATATTATCATGTGAAGAAGCGAAGAGTATTAGAGAAGTAACGGACTGGTTCTACCCATTTGAGTAAGAGTTTATTACGGACGCCTTTCAGCTCGCTTTTCCTTGTGTCTAAATACCAATATCCACCTTGCGTCCACACTCCTCCAGTTTGTTCACCTCCGTTGTTGTATTCAAGGGGCGGCCTAATCTTCGCGGCCTCCTTCGCTGGGTTACTCCAAAAAGTGGCATGGAAGCAAGCCAACCATCTCAACGCCACCAGCGTTTGTTCCAGATCAAACTCGTACAGACTCTCAGGGAAAGAGACACTCAAATCCTCCATCAGCAACTCGATGTTTCCTTCCTTAGACCGTGTGGAAGAATAACACTTTGCGATATTGCAATCACCAGCCTCGGCGTGGAGAGATAATTCGGGAGCAAGGTGAGCGTAGAACCAGCTCTCGACTTCGTACGAGAGAAGTTTTCGCAAGTGGCTCTCGTCCGCCTTCTTTCCCTTGGCAGGAGGGGGAGACACCCGTTTGAGAATTAGACTGAGAGAAGGCGAGAATACAAGACGAGCGATCGATCCATAATTTGACCAGAGTGAGGATAAGACATAGGTCTGTGTCAATTTATAGGTCGAGAGAGAGGGAATAGTAGACGTTATGGATTGAATAGCAGGATCGGGTGAGCGGCCAAATTTTGAACTCATGGTCTACAACAGGAGAATCAGTCAAGATAAAGAGTATGTCAACGGAGTAATGTATTGTAAGTCGAGTTGAATGCCAATTTAAAGTCAGAAAATTGAAGAGCTGTCGCGTAAAATCACATCCCAATTGTTACGAACCCGAGCAAGTCATTGAGGCCAGAAACTCGAAAACTGAACTCTCAGAGTCGAATGCATCAAGACGTCGAGACAATAAGTCCTCAAACATTGTGCTTTCATGCACTGGTAAAACCGCATACTTGAGAGCTTCTGTTTCGACATAAACATCTAAGGTCGCCTGCGGGTGCTTGGGCTGGAGCGAATATCAAGTTCCAGACACAGACTGTGATTTGAACTCTGACGCTATATTGACATCCGTGATATACGAAATCTTGGAGGCGACGTTGTGATTAGAAGGACAATAAGCCCCAGTATAGTATGCTTATGAGATAATGGAGTTGGCACCTACCAGTTCCCTCTCCGCGTCTCTGATTGCGACCACTGGCGATACCGCGCGACAGGTTACGCAGAGAAGGGAGGAGCGTATTACAGCGTAATCATAATCTAGTCACGCGGTTGAGTGCTGGGAGTCTTATTATAATTCTTTGTAAATGTCTTTTACGCAAAGGAATCACATTGGACAAAATTTAGACAAGCAACAAGCACATCTCACCGAAACGACGAAAAGCACTTCCTTGAACACAAAGGAGAAGATAAAACTTCGGACAATCCGGAACGATTAATGTAAATGTGGACATTGAAACCAGATATGTGAACAAGAATGACCGCTTATTCCGCCTTTTTGTCTGTCTCGCCCCTGACCGCTCTCTTCGTATCAACAAGTGCCCAACACGTAGCTCTGGCGACAATTTGTGCCCTGATTCCAGCTTCCAACCCGACGACAAGAGCACCGATCCAGTCAACTGGGAGCTTGGAACCGAGGGTGGTGAAAGTGTCGATGAACATGGAGAGTGTAATGATGTTCGACACCACAGCTGGAGATGAAGGTGTAACAAGGTAGAGGGCGGCGACAGAAAGTGGAAGCGGCGCCTGTAAGCATTGATGAGCAAAAGTATACAAGGCATGGATGGTGAAGGGAAGAGCGTACGTTAAGTGTGATAAAGGGGATGATTGACTGGTATCCTTTGTACAAAGGCTCTGGTCTCAGCATCGGAACATGGAGGAGAGGTAACTCGAACAACTTTGCTGTTCCTGACACGTTCTGGGGAGGAGCGAGAATTTCGACCGCATGTTCTCTGAAGAAGTTTTCCAAGAAAAATCTGTAAGAGACGTAGGACAAGAAGGTGGAAATCGCCAGTCCAAGAGCGGGAGCAAGTAGCTGTGACAGCAGCTCTTCAGGCTTAATCAACCGGTTAAAGAACTTTTTGCCACGACGGGGAGGCGGCACGTTAGGTGAAAGGTAGTTGGAATGGAATGGGACTAGATACGCCGCAGCAGAGAGCGCGAGAGCTAGGGAGACCACATGCGAAGCTCGATGGTAGACCAACGTGTTGGTTTGAACCAAATAGTGGGAGTGAAGGAATAGGTCGATAGATGCGGAGGGAAGCGAGAGGAGGAGCGCGATCGCAACTACATCGTGATCATGGTCAGTCTCATGATAACAGCTGAGATAACAGTAGGGTGGAGCGTGGAGCAGTCTCATTGGGGAAATCTCTATGGCGCGTTAAGTATTGAAAGAGGAAAGGAACAAACATCGAGGGCAGATAAAAATACCACCTCCCGTGTCTGCATAGGTACTCAGCCAGTATTTGAAGAGCATTGAGAATGTTTGATGATTATAATAATATGACCTATAGTAGTCTTATTGAAGGGTGAATATTTTCCTTGGAATCAAGGTACTTTCATAGTCAGCTGTTTGCGTGTAGGTCTTTCGGCACAACGAGATTGTCACCCACTCCCATCTCCACGAAGGTAGAAGTAGACTGATCTTTGGGGAAAATTCTGTCACTGATCTAGGCATTATATTCTGGTTCCGTGATCCACACAAGTCAATATAATAATAGGTGTGTTTTAACTGATGGAAGAGATCACGAAACAATGCCAATATCACCATTGAAACTTATTTCCCACTGAGGATGTCTTATTCTGTGCCTGCTCTAGGACGCGCCTAAATGCAAAGACAGAGAGGAGCTTGCCAATGACATCATGCAAAAGTTTCGCTTCACTCCCATAACATTTCAAGGAATGGAGACGACGTACCGGGTCCAGCTTCACCGTTCGCCCATCTGAACGTCCATTCTCCCAGTGCAACTAGGAACAGCCCTTGCAATCCCGTAAAAGCTACCTGCGAGTACGCGCTTGGTGGAAGAAAGAATTTATCGATACCCGTTCTCACGGCGGTGAGAGGAATATGTTCCTATGGTCATGTTGGGCTCGATCGGTTGAAGAAAAGTGACACTCACCTGCGCGAAAATCCACTGGGTCGAGTAGAAGATCAGCAGCGAGCTGGCAAATGCCTACCCCAAAGAGTTCAGATTCGTGCCATAGAAAAAGAATAGCGCACAGCATAGATTCTGTGATTGCTCAACGGCTGACCGAAGATTTGGTACAAAACACTCATGGCGTCGTGGATGGAATTCGTTGTCGTCGTTTAGTTGGCGGGGCGGACATAAAGACACACGTGACTTCAAAACACGCTATTGAGAATGTGCACGCATTCTAGTTGAACCTGTTGGATCTCAGGAATTAAACAGCCAGTTTGAGAGCTCGAGGAGTTAGCAAGTCTCATGGTTGGAGACATGTGTGAGGTCAGGGGTACAGGGACTTGATTGAAAGAAGTTTAACTTTATTTCAATCGAGGCACATCTTTGTGTGGTGGTTGGAAGGTGGAAGAGTCTGGAGGAGCTGCAAAACTGACTGAGGCCTGAGGATTAACGGTGGCAGCGTTTCTCCCAGTCCTAGAGGCACGGTATTCACCAGTTATGGCTCTTGGATGCACTTTTACTGTGCAGTGGAAAGCGAAGTTTCTATTCGCAGTCTCAAATTATAACGACTTGCTTGCTTCAACTGTCTGTTGCGCGCCGAAATACCAAAAAGTTGCGAATAGTTCTTAGATCATGAGCTACACTTGCTCAACTTTCTCCTCCATACCACACTTCTATTTCTTCTTCGATTCCCCACCGTTTCCCTTCTTCCCGAAACTTTTGCACGAATGGCTCCATATACGCTGGTTGCAACGAAAACGAGATTTCTACTCCTTTTCCCCACGCACCGCCATGTAAAGGAGCATTTCGTTGGAACATCTTAATATACCGCGGAGATTCAGTGATGGTATGGAGGAAGTGGGACTGAGCTTTCTCTAAACCGAAGGAAACATCTGAATAGTCGAACCTTCATCATGTCAGCGGGATCGTACTATCAAACGAGGCCTCGACTCACTTGATCGACGAGTTTACAGCAAGCCAGCCATCCCTCGGGGTGAAATTCATGTCTTCCCCCTTCACTGCTGCATCTAACCATTGCTCAGCCAACACCTTGAAATGGTCTCTCGTAAACTCGTCCCTTCTCATCTCCACCCACATAAATCTCAAAGCCCTTACAATATCTATCATTGTACTTTCTTTTCCCCAGTGCGCAGACGGCCACAGAAGGCAGTTTATTGCTGCGTTTGAAGCGGTCTGGATAATGGTGCCACGACCGTTATAGCATGTTGCCGCATGTATTATTCGCTGCTCGGATGTGGAAAGAGCGATTGCAAGAAGAGCAGTGAGGCAATCTTGAAGACTGAAATGCAAGGAGGGGTCATTGATGGCTTTGCCGACGGAAGATTTGAGTGAAGACAGCTGTGCATCCAAGAGAAAGAGAGAGATTATTCGAGTTGGAGGTGGAGGCGGAGGATTGCGGCCAGTGAGCATGGGGAGATTCTCCAGGAATTTTGATTCTGCTGAAGAACTGAGCTGTGGAATCGAGGAAAGTGGAAGAAGCCGGTTGTAAGACGGAGGCGAAGGCAGGGATCCCGTCGAGTAAGCGGTGGAGAAACAGGACCAGAACATGACCATGTTTGCTCCATCCCCTGTCACAAGCTTAGCAATTTTGTATACCAAAAGCCGGAGTACACCTACCAACGACATGGGATGAGGTCGCAGCCAGCAAGGTCCAACCCTTGTCAAGAAAATGAGTGATGCGCATTTTCATGAGCGCTTCTTCTCCTCTACCCCTCCGGATACCTTTCATATTCAGCGTTGGTGTCCATTTCCAGGTGGTCTGAATCACCCGATCATCCGGAATCTCATATTGCGCATCACCGTATAGGTGAACCTCCTCCACTTCGAGAGGTTGCAGAGGGTCGAGGGAGATGCGCCATCCGCCGCTTTCTCCTTCTTCGTTCGTTGAAGGATCGCGAAATCGACCACAGTATAACGGGAAGTAAGAAAGTGTCTTTGAAAGAGCAAGAAGCAATCTCTCGGTGTCGAGTTTAGCGCGCAGGAGGTATCCTGTCTCGACCTAATGCCCAAGTTCAACTCTCATCTTTGAGTTCGAAACAGTCGTAAAAGAATTACGAACCGAAAAATGGAACATGAGATCAGCTTCGTGCAATGGGAAGCTTTTGCTATCAAGCGTCACTACATCTGGTGCTGGCAATACTTGATGCACTGTTGTCTTAGTTGTCATCTTGCTATTCAGCTGACGTTTACAGTCAGAGGTGGTCACACGGGTACAAAAGCGAAGTGATTTTGCTCGCTACTGCTCGCATATAAGAAGACGTGTTCCAGAAGCAGAATCGTTCGAATCATCGTGAGCACGGCACCCCGAGCGAGAGAGAATCGGGGGAGTTAGGAGGGACCGAAAGCTAGTAACATTAGTAGTGTTGCCATGTACTTCCTTGAGCCTGCAGATGCGGAATAATCTTGAGTCCTTGTGACAGCTTGTGCCGTCGTTTCTTTCAAGTTGCGATAGTATTGAAATTTGCTTGTATATTCCTATAACTAGCCTCGTCTTTCAACCGACGGAGTAATCTAGCTCCTTCAGACGAGCTATCGAACGTACAGGGCCGCCTCCCAGCAAACGATTCTGCCAACAACTTGAATAACATTCGATCAGTAGTATTCTTCAAACCTCTTCTGTCCAACAGGCGGAAAACGAGGCTACTCCGAACAGATAAACTAGTCACATAGTCGATTCCATAGGAACATGAGGGACCAGCTTTCAGTCCAGCATTGAGCTTGACTTGTTGCAGTAAATGATGTTATCTCTAATTTGAAATTGCCAACAAGGACTTGTGATCGAGATCGAATCATCCTCCACCCAGAGTCAACTACTTTGCAACTTTTCGAGCATCTCTGAGGTGTCCAATAGCAGAGACAAGTAAACCAGCAACGAAATATGGCCAGTGACACTCCCACTCCCGCAGATCGTGTTCCTCTCTCCTTTCCCGCATTCCTCCTTCTCCGACCACCCAATTCTCGAACTCTCCGTCCTGCTGCTACCACACGCACACCGGAGGATCCATCTGGCCGCCCTAGTGTCCCCAACAACTTGAGGCAGCAGAAGATTAGTCCAGTGGGGAAACGACGATTGAGGAGGCTGGAAAATGGTGTGTCATTTTTCGACGTCAAACCTGCTTTTGGGTGAATCGTAGGCTACTGTGCGAAGTGCCTGCCCAGACGAACGCTATACTGCCTTCGGATTACAACCCTCTACCTATTGTGAAGCGATCCTACCTACCTCCCCTGCCCAATAATCCGTCATCCAATGTTCCCACACCGTTTTGCCCAGACACAGCTTCGAGCGGCCTTTTCCGTATGTCTCGCCGCGGGATGAGGAAGGAGATGCGCCTTCTTCTTGGACGAGGAGAGGGACGTCCATCCCTTATTGCCCTGATCGACCGCATCGAATCCGACCTCCGCAGCTGGCTAGCGGGCGAAGCGCCGCCGGTCAAAGAAGGAGGATGGGTGCTAGAAGGGCGAAAGGTTGATGAAGGGGTTCTGGAGACCGGAAGAACGGACAACATGCTCACTTGGGAAATCGAAGACGCTTTCATCCGCTACATTACCCACTGCACAGCTCTCTATCTCTCTATCGCTTCGTTCTCGAAGACGGTCAATCCGGAGAAGAGAATCACTCTTCTGATGCGTCCCCCCAAGCTCGATCTCCCTCCTCCTGTCTCTGCAGGCCCCGGTGCCGCTGGAGGGATGGACTCCAGCTCGGACATATTTTATTCAAATTCTCTGAATTCCTCTTTCTCCAATCTTTCGATGACAACCGATGAATCCGTGAAGGAGAGCATTGAGTCATTACGTGATTCCCTCCTTGTGGTTTCGGAGGAGGGCGAAGATGGCGACGAAGTACGCATCGATCTACAAGAACGGACACCCCGTGCACCTCGAGTGAACCGCACGAGAAGCAGAGATAGGGAATCGGATGAGAGTCGGAGCCCAGTACGAAGGATTGCAGACATTCCACCATCTGTGGGAGGATCCATTGGACTGAGGGAAGTGCTTGGAAGGAGGAAATTTGTGGACTGGATCAGATATGGCTAACCAGTTAATTGACAGGCAAAGAATTCAGAGATGGTTGGTGAATAGTGGGAGTTAATATTGCTTGTTATGCTGGTCGATTGTTATTCCTATCTAACCGAATCATTGTGTTGACCATCGAGAAATGGTCAGAAATCTCATTCCGAATTTTTTCACCTAAGACTCCAGCATAGAGGGTTCCCTCTAGTTGGGAAAATGACGCCTCACTATCCCGGCCCCGTTTCTTGAGCCTCTCATGTTGCTGGCGATACGGCCCAATTGGTCCAAGAAGTGTGTACAACTTACCAACGGCAATATTTCTGAATCGAGTCTGGATGACTCAAATACTCATGAGATGAATGAATATAAAGGTCTAAGTGGGCTCTCTTTGCTTTCCAAAGCAATTGAAGCTAATCTAATATCTGCTAGTGCCGGGGTAGAACCTGAACAAGATGGCAGGAAACACGAAAGTCAAGGTGCATCACGTCTTGCCAACGTCGCAAGCAGTGGCACAAGGATCCAAGAGCTTCCCGCTACATGAGCTTGACTTGATGATCCAGTTCTCAGTTCGTGCCCTGCTCAATCACCGTGTCAACTGCAGGCTGAGCACAAAGAATTAGGTCGAAACAGGCTACCTTCTCCGAGCTCAGCTCGACACGGACAGATTGCTTTCTGCCCTGTCAGAGACACTTTCTCACTTTCCGTTATACTGCGGTCGGTTTCACGTTCCTTCGACGGATGAAGAAGGCCAAAGCGAAAGTTGGCGTATTGCGATGGATCCTCTACATCCAATAGAGGTGGAAGAAGTGCACCTTGATGGGGACGCGCAATCAGAGATTCCAGACGATAGAGTTATACAGTCTGATTGGAAATGGACCAGGATGTTAGACATGAAGGCTGTCCGAGCGGGCAGAGGGGAGGAAGCACTCCTCAGAATGCGCATCACGCATATCGTCGAGAAGGGGTGGACTTTGTTGGCTGCCAGCTCAGCACACATCGTTGGTGAGTGACTGTGATCTCGCAACGGCCTGGAAATAGTGTTAATCCGTATAACAGGCGATGGAGCAAACATGGTCATGTTCTGGTCCTGCTTCTCCTCTGCCTACTCAACGGGATCCATCCCTTCGCCGCCATCCTACACACGTCCCATTCCTCTATCCTCGATCCCATCCCTCACTTCTTCAGAGGAATCAAATATCCTCGCAGACCTTCCTATGCTCACGGGCCGGAATCCTCCCCCTCCACCACCAACTCAGATCATCTCAGTCTTTCTCTCGAATTCACAGTTGGAGTCATTCAAATCCTCCATTGGACAAGCCATCAACGATCCCTCTTTGCATTTCAGCATCCAAGATTGCCTCACGGCTCTTCATTCAATCGCATTGTCTACATCTGAGCACCAAATAACGCGTGCTGCGGCAGTTTACAATGCCCGTGCCACCGTACTACAGCCCGACTCCAACGCAGCCATTAATTGCCTGCTTTGGCCCACTGCACAATGGAGAGAAGGGAGCTCAATGATAGATGTTGTAAAGGCTCTGAGAGCTATGTGGGTGAAAATGAGGGGAGAACGGTTCATAAGGGATCACTACAAGGTTTTAGCTGAGCAATGGTTGGATGCAGCTCTAAAGGGTGAGGATGTCGATTTTACGCCACAGCACGGATGGATGTCAGTCAACTCATCCATCAAGTAAGTTAAACACTTCGTGATTACACTGGCGCCTAGTTGATGATTAATTCTATAGGTTCGACTATTCGAGTGTCTCCTTCGGATTGGATAAGGTTCAGTCTCACTTCCTTCACACAAACAGCAGAGCTCCACGCTATGTCAAAATGTTCAAAAGAAATCCTCCCATCGACGGCAGTGGGTGGAAGCAAGGTGTTGAAATAACGTTTTCGCTCCAAGTGCCGTATATCGAATGCTTTCTCCAGACTTTTCGAAAAGAAGGAGAGCGATGGGGAATTGAAGGTGATATAGAGGTGTGGAAAGGAGAAGAAAGCAAGATAAACGTAGCCAATGAAGCTTGAAATAAATTCTCACAGTTCTGTAACGTTCTCCGTTATTTATTCTGCAGTTTTGGGAATATCAAGGAAATTCCTTTAGGTCAGGATGTGCCGAATTTCTGGCTGAAATGTAATAAATTCGTTAAAAATTCGAATTTACTACAAGGCAGGGCATCGTGAACTCAAATTATCGCTATTATTTAGCTTCTTAGAATTGTTCCCGAAATCACTCCTCACCTCAACTTCAGAAAGTTCAGAGTATGGAGTGCACGAGAAGTGTGCCATCCACTTCGCACTAATTAATCATTAATGGGTCTGCTGACGTTGGAACAACGTTCATTGTGGTCCCAAAACGGCAGGTTCCCTCGGGTCGCAAGCAATAAGAACGCACCACAATCAGGTTCTCTTCTTCTCTTCTTCCATTTCAGTTGTTTGCATAAAGTTCTTCCAACACATGTGAATGAGAGACGAGACATATTCATGCTCCAGCTCATTGTTGGCGACTGTTGAAGACTTCCACTGGTTCTCCACGAAAGTCGCTTTGCGATTTGTCTGAAGTGCCCTGAGATCTCCTCTCAATTGATCATTGTTCTAGATACCTTCCTAAATCCTCCTCCACGTCAATGTGTGATAGGGATTACTGAAAAGAACCCACCAAACTTTATCCCACGATCTGCCAGCGCATTCCTTAGCCGGATGACGCTCTCGCTTTCTCGCCTCCAGACTCCTGATGGCCCATACACCGTTAACGTCTTCAAACAAGGCATGATAGCCTCAGTTGCCTCTTCGAACGTCATTGATATTGTGTCTAGAAAGGTGTCGGTGTCGCTAACAGGCTTTCCACACCATGAATACTCGCTGAGATCAATGACCAAATGCTCCGTCCTCGACGTGGTTGATTTAAGAATATCGTACATCTCCGGCTCATACCATGTTGCGCTGTCGCTCAACCGCAATTTGAGCTCCGGAAAGTGAGTAAGCTGATTCGTGACAGAACAGACGATCTTTGTGATAGTGCTGGTGGGGGAAGGGAAGACAACACCTAGATCAAAAATGTGAGGTATCAATTGTCTATTCACAAGTTGTTCAATGGCATCTCGACATTTCCGCGCCGTCGCAGGTGAGTCCTCCCCAGCGTTTGTTTTCAGCACCAGAGATCTGAGAGGTGTCGACGGGAGGAATGATAGGAAGAACTCGTCAACGAAGCTACAATGCCAAAGTGTGACTTCCTGAAGGTGTTCTAGTGGGTGGTATCCTTTTGCCAATTCGGTCCCAAACGACATGCTTATTAAGTGTAACTTTCGCAATTCTAGAGATTTGGAAATGAGAGGAAACATCTTGAACAATCGGCATTTGTCGTTCATATTGTGTTTGCCCTCGCTGAAATCAAACATGAAGGTTTTTAATCGCGGAAGGTGTCCAAAAGGAACCATCAGCCGCTGCTGCTGCACGCTTTCTGTGACTGTAACTCGTAAGTCGAGCAAAGCTTTTGCGAGCAAATTTGTCACGTCAGCGAGGCCCGACCAAGCTAACTCGTGCAGGCATTCGAGTCTCAAATGGGTGACGTGTAGAGAAGTAGCTTGAGCCGTGAACCTCGTGACAAAGTTAACCGGAGTGTTCTTTAGAGCCAAATAGAAATTGCGAAGTGTAGTTAAATCGGAGCCAATTGTTTCAATGATCTCGGAAGGAACGTCATTGTGCCCAACATATAGATAGCTGAGAGATGAAAACAATGCAGCCATTGGAAGATCGAAGCGCAAAGTTCCACGTAACCGCGCCACGTGAAGACTACCAGATGAACTACCGAGGTTTGGAAGAAGAGTAGAGAGGTAGAACGGCCGAAATCGTGAAGAGTTTGTCACAGAGAGATTTTGGAGAAAGGGTAGAGCTGGAAACCTGAACCTCGGGTGCTCGACGCCGATAACATCCCACCAGAGGAGAGAACGAAGGTTCGTGCATCGATCGATGACAGCTTGCCCAAATTCGAGAGGGAGGTCCTTTTGGTCGTTAGAATCTCCTAAAAAGCGGAGTGTCCAAACAGAACTTGCACCATTCTCATCCCTATCCAAAGCAGCCAAGCAAGCTTCCATCTTAGCCTCTCTCATTTCTGGATCCCTAGATCCTTGACAAACGGAGCGCAGATCAATTACTCGCATAATCAATTGGTTCGATATCTCTTTCCATCTTCGACAAACGAGGGCAGTTGTGCAGTAAGATCTCCGGGGTAAAAAGCGATTCTTTCCCCAGAGCCAGAAGTTTTCTACTTCGTCGATCGAAACGAGAATTTTTCGTATAAGTTCCAAAGGCAAGATATCGTTCATTGATTTCGCCATTGTCTGAAGATTTGGTGAGCGTGTTGTCGCGTCTGTTAAACACTGGCAGCTTTTTGAGGCAAGGATTTTTCTCCTTGTTGCTTGATAAATAGGGTTCGGACTTTTGTGTTCAGAACAAGGAACCATTGCTGTTCGGAGACCTTTGCTTGCCGCTTGATCTCGGACATGAAACAATTACATGGCACATATAAGCAATCCAACTTTCTTCAGTGCATGGCAAGTAGTATACATTCATCGTGACCGCTATAGCAATTGAGAGCCAAGCAATCGTACCAGCCACAAAGGAATATGCATCTTGATCATGCAAGGGCACCTTTGATTGAGTACAATTCAGCTTTAATATCTTTCACATTGAAAAGTAAACTCACCAAGAGGGTCCCAAGGCGGCAATTCAACGGCATCCTTGTTCTCCCATACCCTTCTTAATTCTTTAGGCACAAAGCTCTTATGAGCCACAATCTGGTACACAAACTCGTCGAACCATCCATCCGTCTACCCATCAGGCGCAAGGGATCAACATCTTATCTCAGCCGACAAGTGGTGAGAGAACAGACCATCATGAAATAACCTTTCTCTCCTGGCGTTGGACCCCAAGAGTTCTCAACCCTCCATCTGACAGGTCTTCCGTCTTTGTCGAGGTGAACGGCGGTGATCGTCATCGCGTGCGTCATGGCCGAATCGCCCATTTGGAGTCGTTCGGATTTGGTCATTCCTTTAGTGGTACCAAAGGCGTTGGATAGGTCGAATAACTACATACATCCACATTCTTGTTCATGTCAGTCGGTCAGCGAAGGCGATAGGCAGACCTTGTGGTCCATTAATCCAAGAGTGCGCTCAGAGGATTGCCCAACGTCGCACCCGAACCAGACTGTGGACCAGATGCAATGAGTCAGCTAGGAATTATAGAACTCGATGGGAAGAACGGACCAGGCTGGTCGGCTTTAAGGAGGGCGATTGCGACCTGCTTCATCTTCTCCCTTCATGCAAAATTCAATATCCACCTTTTGACAGTAGGGTCAACTTACACTCCCGAGTTCACATAACTGGGGATCCCATCAGTAAGGTTAATCAAGAATGATAAAGGGAGATACGAACCTCACTCTTTCTCCATCCCACACATTACCAAGATGTTTGACGGTATAGAGTTTCCCATACTCGTTCCTTGGATCGTCGATCAAAGAAAGCGAATCCTTAGCCGAGAAAAAGTCGCATTGCTCCTTATAAAACGACAACGGGGTCGCCTTGATCGAGTGAAACTTGCCATTCTTATCATAATACTCCCACGTGAACTCTTCCACCTTCTTCGGGCTTCCACAGGTGATACAAAGGATGCGATAGACCTCGTCCATCTGCTCGCTCTTCCTCTTCCTCAACCCCTTCACCGCCAACGCCTTCGCTTCGGCGCACGAGAGACCTTGAGTGGTGTAAGAGGAGAGGAAAGAGGCGTAGAGACGACGGAGCTCGAGGGTATATTCTCGCAGTTTGGTCGTGAGGAGAGAGTCGACCTTGGAGGAGTTGGAGGAGTTAAAAGACTCCGGATAGACGCTTTGGGGCACTAGACCGTATTTCTCGATCAGATTCGAGGCCATGTCCCATTGTCCACCATCTATTTCAGTAGATGCTTCAGATTCATCGAGAAGAGAAAGGCTCGAAACAAAGGACGAACCGTTCTCAGGTGCTGTGGATAGGAATTGGATCACTCGACTGTCAAGAGGCTCATCGACTAATTCAATCATTGTCTCGAGGTAGCTGTCGCCACGTTTACCCGTCAACAAGCTGAAGCTCAGAAGGATGAAAGGAGATAGAAGACGCACTAGTTGCTCTTCTCAACATGGTCATAGAAGAACAGGTAGCTTCGTTCTTCTCGTCAGCACAGTGGTCTCGCGAGAACTAGAGAAAGAAACACCTTTGCGAGAGTTGGAAGTCGTCTATCTCAAAAAATCCATCAATTTTATTGGGAGAGGAAGAAGGGACGAAGAGACGAACCAAGGTTATATTTCTTCTTGAGCCCGATTCTGATCACATTCGTTGTAGCAAAGAGCCAGCATCTGCCCGAGGACATTTGACTGGTGACTACATACACCAAAGACTTAATAATTGGTGGAGCAGAGGGAGACTGGGAGGGACGAACTCGGCGTTCCCTCCGTCGAAATCTTGGTGTTATAGATATGCAAATCCTCCGTCACTCTCTCTCTCCCGGCGAGTGCGATAGTCCAGTCTTGCTTCGACAGTAGCGTGCTGGAGAGCTGAAAGCGAGCCGAATTCTCACTACCCATTCGGCATCCCACAATCAGCACATAGCTTCGTCGAAGGGAGGTGGAAGACGAACAAGTTCTCCTGCCACTCTTTCAATCCGTCAAACGAGACATCAGCTGTCGCAGGTCCATACTTCCCCCTCTGGGAAGAGGAGGAAGAGGAAGATCCATTGGAGTCGCGGATCTGGAGCGAGCGAAGGAGGGACGTGGCCGTCTCGAGCTCCCTCTGCTTCTCGGACACTTGGTGTTCCTGGACTGGCTTCGAAGGTGTGGCTCCCATGGTTATCGTGCTGCTTTCTTTGACTGGTGTGCGAAAGGAGGAGCTCAGAATCGGACCCTGAGGGTTATATAAGGGTTGCTGGAGGACTGCTCGGAGGAGGACCACACTGCTCGTTGGTCTCGCTTTAAGATGCAGGTGATAAGAATTTGAAATTGCTCCACAGGGTCACATGAGGATGTGGATTGCTTCCAGGTATTTGCTATTTCATTTCACCATGTATCCTCCCAGCCAAAGCATGTTCAGTCTATCCCTTTGCAACCGTAGGACTTCTCGTCAGTGTTGCTTGCTGGAATCCAAATGGGAGGATAGTTCGGCGTATCTCACCTTCCCCTCATGGAAGATTTGAAATATGCCAATGTTGTCCCCGGCGGCCCAAGAATATCTGACGCTCATTTAGCATTGTATGCTCACCTTCCCCTTCACCCTTCGCCCACTCCGCTCACACTACTCAGACTACGCACCCCTGCCCACCTCCCACGAAATGGCTGCCATGTCAGCCGAAGACTCCACAGGCAGCCACGCCTCCTCGACAGCCAAGATCGAACTGCAGCATCCCCCATCGCTACGGCGCGCACAGAGCCACTCGAGCATCTCCATAGGCTTCGCACCCACCGATCCTCACGCCAACAATCCTTATTATCCCTTGCTGCTGTGGGCACGCAAATTTGCGCCGTTCAGAGCAACCGAGAACTGGCTGCGCGGACCTTCTCCTTCCGTCGAGCTGCAAATCAAAAGGTGGCGCTTTACGGCGCCGTTGGAGGAGTTGGCGGATAGATTGGATGTCGGTAGATATGTGGGCAAGTGGAAAAATACGGTGCTTGCGCTGTTTCTTGCCCTTTGGATCGTGGGATTCGCATTGTTGGTTAGAGAGAGTAGCTTCTATGGGGTGGACAAAGACCAGTTTGTGGATTGTACGAGCGCTTATTGGACGGGAAGGAATGCTGATGTGAGTCTCCCTTTGATTTGTTGATGCTGTGGTGCACTGGACTTCAAGAAGTCACCTTGAAATCCTCTTTAGAGCTAGTATTCATTCTAGCTTTCTAGAGGTATCAGGATGACTGGACACATATTACATGGTTACCTAGAGCTTCAAGGGCAAGAAGCCTCAGGTATACCTCAGGTTGTTGCTATCCAGAACGCGCAGTATTGATGCTTTCTGCTTTCTTCAATTGATTCCCCAATTGCGATGAGTACTTTTGTACTGCGTCTGTTTTCCCAAATTTAGAAGCTGATATCCTACGTACACTTCTCTGATAGTGAAAAGAAGAGGGCGACTTTTTTGTTATGTCAACAGGAGTGGCAAAAATATGCAGTCAGTGTCAATTAGGCAACCTTCCGTTCTGCTTTTAGATTTGACATGCTAGAAATGCACTCGGGTCCTACCTGTCATGTCGGAACTGTGCCATTAGCACGCGAAAGATCTTTTTCGTGCGAAAAATACTGTAGACGTCTGGGCGGCAAAAGCCATCCAATTTTTTCCAACAGATACAGTGTTGTTCACCTGCACTACTTTGTGCCCGATCACCAATCACCTTCAGTATTGACACAGTTTACTGATTCTTTCGTCTAGTGCGCTCTAAATGGCGAAAATTGCACACCTTTCAACGATACGACCTTCCGCTTCCGATGTCCTGCCAACTGCGCAAGCGTCACACTGCTCAATCCCCGAATTGTGGGTTCGCAATCCGTGAATTACGTTCCCTTGCTGGTTGGCGGAGGAGACGAGCTGGGGACATACCGCGGAGACAGTTGGATTTGCCCTGCCGCATTGCAGAAGGGGCTTTTTAGTAACAGCAAGGGAGGGTGTGCGCGCGTCAACACCGTTGGAACGTTTCAACGATATGTTGGGTTCGAGGCACATGGACTCAAAAGCGTAGATTTCGATACGCAGTTTCCGAGTAGTATTCGCTTCGATGGTACCAGTCAGAGAGGGTGCAAGGATCTGCGGGATGAGATTTTAGGGTAAGACTCCTGTCTGCATCTGAATGATATAACTAAGCACTTGACAGTTTCGACGTCGCCCTCTCCGTCATCTTCTCTCTGGTCTTTCGTCCCCCACCTCGAGTCTTTTTCTGGGTCCTCGTTTGCCTAGGTTTCTGGCACATCTCTCTTGTCTCCGAACCATCAGCTTCTCCTCCATCGATATCCCGACCAATCGGTATCTTCCTCCCAACACTTTTCGTTGCTTACGCCATCGGTCGTTTTGCCTGGCGCTGGACCCTGCCTGCATTTGAGATTGTTCCCATCGAACGAACAATATGGTACCTCGGTGGCTTTTGGGTTGGTGTATTGCTGAATGTGACGACTGGTTGGATACCTATTGACCGTCTCACCCCGCACGATATTAAACAACGACCCGGAGGGCTCGTGGCAGTCATCATCTTGTCGATAGTTGGTGCATTCTTGGTTGGCAATCAGGTTTGGTTTATCAGGAAGACGGGGTGGCTAATTACATACCTCAAATACTACTGCCTTGGAATTCTCGTCCTGGGCATCTTTGCCACATTGCCAAATCTCCAGTTCAGATTTCATCACTACTTTGCTGGAATCGTCCTCTCCCCCGGAACCGCATTCAAAACGCGTGTATCTGCCCTACTCCAAGCATTTCTTCTCGGAATGTTTCTGAATGGGGTGGCGAGGTGGTCAGTCGGAATTTTCACTTTCTTTCTGCTGCTCCTTCTGACTGATATCGATGT
This sequence comes from Atractiella rhizophila, assembly GCA_021432655.1. Taxonomy (NCBI): domain Eukaryota; kingdom Fungi; phylum Basidiomycota; class Atractiellomycetes; order Atractiellales; family Hoehnelomycetaceae; genus Atractiella; species Atractiella rhizophila. The sequence continues at coordinate 61,824 of MU271333.1, forward strand.
ATAGGGACTACGACGCCATCTTCCAAACTCCCGACGAGCTTCGAGGCGACGCTACCTTTGGAACTGACGTGCCCTCGTTCGCTACGAACGACACGAATTTCCAACCTAACCAGCGCGTCATTTCGTGGCCATCAATACCTTCCGACCTCACCTCTTCGTGGAGCGGCCATTCGCTTCTTGTCGACGACGTCCTGCGATACACTGGCGCTGCACTAAATTTCTCCCTAGATGCGTTGTCGGACGGCTTTGTCCTCGACTTCTCTCTCCCTCATTATCTCCGATTAGCATACGCAGACAACGATGGCAATCCCGGAGACTTCACCACTGCTGCCACTGCTTTTGTGAGCAATGGGACATGGATCGATCCCTTGCCGGGTTCGACTTGATTTGTTCCATTCAGTTCCTCCTTTGAGTAGACATTTGGATGCTTTCGTTTCATTTCATTTTCGGATGGATTGTATGTGGCAAGGACTGTGGTTGTGCATTGTTGTATCATCAAAACTCACATTTCATACCCGATACTGTAATCGATTCTAGATTCACTTACCCTCATTTTCTCTTCCCTCCAGGGGTCAAGCATCTTCAAGCAACACTCGTACAATCACTCCACTCGGAGTCCATTCATTCCAATACCCTACGACACACGACCGCGACACCGCAACTACTTGATGAAGACTGGGATGAAGAACAAGGATGAAAGGAAGGCTCAAACAAAGGACCAACCAACCAGCATCTGGATTTGATTGAACATATGTAGCAAAGAAATCAAAGGGGGGAGGGGTCACATTCGAACATATTGCACTGCTCGGGAATTGGGAGTGGGGAGTCGAAGGATGGAAAAACACAGACGTGGATCACGGACAAGGCTTTTGAGATGGATCAAATGAGTAGAGCGAGATGAAGGGAGAGAGAGTATATGTTAAGGACCGTGTTTCTTGTTTCTCTGCACAGGATGCAAGTTGCATCATCGGACACTCTCTGGTCCCATGTTCCGGTTCTGGAACGTGAAACCTGAGGAAGCAGACACATCAACCTTCCAACAACTGAATGAAGAAATTGGTAAGATGAACATACCTTCAAACTGTGCCTGTACGCTCTCGCTCAAATGACTGGGTTCAACCACACTATCAACTGGCGCTTCGGCGGTAAACTCTTCATCGAACTGTACCGAACAACAAACCAGTCAGCTTCTTCTCTACAAAAGGGACAATGAGGCAGTATGCGGTGGAGTTACGCACATTAGAAGTATCAGCAGCGCTCTCCACGCTCGGCTTGAACGGCGGCTGGATCTTCTTCGTGCTCAAAAGTGCCCAATCCAAATGATTCTTGAAGAACGGATGGTTCTTTATATCCTCAGCACCACGATTTCCCAACCTATTGCACGTGTGAGGAAGAGTCGAAAGAGCCTCAATAGAAGAAACGAACCTCTGTGACGGTTCTCTCGTGAGTAAGCCGGTGAGCACGGAGCGAGCTTCAGCTCCCATGTCGTCAGGGAAAATCAACGGATTCTGTGATCACAAATATGAGTCCCAATACGCTTGCACTATCTTCTAGAGTTGGTAGACGGGAGTACGGACCTGCAGAATCTTCTTGTACATAGTTGGCACGTCTTCGTCATAGTAAGGTGGTAATCCCGTCAACATTTCGTACAACAAGACGCCGAGCGTCCACCAGTCCACACTCTTCGTGTATCCCTGACCCAGCAACAGTTCCGGCGCGAGATATTCAGGCGTTCCGCAGAAAGCTGATCATTATCAAAATGGCATGAGTGAGGATCCCAACATGGAGTAGGGAGGACGAACTGTTAGTCGTCTCTTGATCCGTCATGTTCAGCTTGCACAGACCAAAATCGCAGAGGGAGATGTGTCCGACGTAATCGAGAAGGATATTTTCTGGTTTCAAATCCCTACGTTGCAGGATCAGCTGGGCGTTTCCACGCAACCGTATGGAAAAAGAGGAACTTACCGATAAACGACATTGAAGCCATGGAGACATTCAAGGGCACACAACAATTCGGCGGCGTAAAACCTGCTCCTCTCTTCACTGAACCTTCCCTCTCGTTGGAGGTGATGAAAGAGTTCTCCACCATTGACGAAGGCTAGGACGAGGTACAATTTATCTGGAGATTGGAAGGCGAATTTGAGAGGAGTGATGAATGGATTGTTGACCTTTGCGAGGACGCTCCTCTCGGCAAGCGTATGGGTGACTTCGGATCGATTGACGATGTGTGCTTTTTTGATCGTCTTGAGAGCATAAATCCTCCCCGTATCCGTCTTACGGACTTGCATGACTTTTCCAAAGCTCCCTTTTCCGATGACCCTCAACAAATCCAGATCTTCGATCCTCAAGCCCTGTTCAGTGGCCTTGAACGCAATCTGTAAATGGAAGTGACCGCCTTGACCAGTCGAAGAGGTGCCTTCGAACCACTTGTCGATTACTTTCGGACCCAATGCGCCGGCGGGGAGTGTGGTGTTGAAGTCGGGTGTTATGGTGACGGATGAGAGAAAGACGTCGTCGCCCATGTCATTCCTTTGACCAGGAGGAGCGGAGGAGGTGCGTAGGTAGGCGGAGAGGGTGAGTTCAGAAGAGCGGGACACATCACTTTTTTTCCCAAGACCACAAGCAATCAATACACCCATCAATCAAAAGGCGTGGTAAGGATAAAAAAAGACGCACAAAATAGTTCGAAACATGTAAACCGGCTTATCCATCTCCCCTCCCAACGCATCGACGAGCACATCGTTCTTATCGAACTGAAGCACGACGTAAGGGAGCCACCAGCA
>MU271333.1:67184-88447 GCA_021432655.1 Atractiella rhizophila
GGTTTCTGGCACATCTCTCTTGTCTCCGAACCATCAGCTTCTCCTCCATCGATATCCCGACCAATCGGTATCTTCCTCCCAACACTTTTCGTTGCTTACGCCATCGGTCGTTTTGCCTGGCGCTGGACCCTGCCTGCATTTGAGATTGTTCCCATCGAACGAACAATATGGTACCTCGGTGGCTTTTGGGTTGGTGTATTGCTGAATGTGACGACTGGTTGGATACCTATTGACCGTCTCACCCCGCACGATATTAAACAACGACCCGGAGGGCTCGTGGCAGTCATCATCTTGTCGATAGTTGGTGCATTCTTGGTTGGCAATCAGGTTTGGTTTATCAGGAAGACGGGGTGGCTAATTATATACCTCAAATACTACTGTCTTGGGATTCTCGTCCTGGGCATCTTTGCCACATTGCCAAATCTCCAGTTCAGATTTCATCACTACTTTGCTGGAATCGTCCTCTCCCCCGGAACCGCATTCAAAACGCGTGTATCTGCCCTACTCCAAGCATTTCTTCTTGGAATGTTTCTGAATGGGGTAGCGAGGTGGTCAGTCACAATTTTCCACTTTCTGCTGCTCCTTCTGACTGATATCGATGTATAGGGACTACGACGCCATCTTCCAAACTCCAGACGAGCTTCGAGGCGACGCTACCTTTGGAACTGACGTGCCCTCGTTCGCTACGAACGACACGAATTTCCAACCTAACCAGCGCGTCATTTCGTGGCCATCAATACCTTCCGACCTCACCTCTTCGTGGAGCGGCCATTCGCTTCTTGTCGACGACGTCCTGCGATACACTGGCGCTGCACTAAATTTCTCCCTAGATGCGTTGTCGGACGGCTTTGTCCTCGACTTCTCTCTCCCTCATTATCTCCGATTAGCATACGCAGACAACGATGGCAATCCCGGAGACTTCACCACTGCTGCCACTGCTTTTGTGAGCAATGGGACATGGATCGATCCCTTGCCGGGTTCGACTTGATTTGTTCCATTCAGTTCCTCCTTTGAGTAGACATTTGGATGCTTTCGTTTCATTTCATTTTCGGATGGATTGTATGTGGCAAGGACTGTGGTTGTGCATTGTTGTATCATCAAAACTCACATTTCATACCCGATACTGTAATCGATTCTAGATTCACTTACCCTCATTTTCTCTTCCCTCCAGGGGTCAAGCATCTTCAAGCAACACTCGTACAATCACTCCACTCGGAGTCCATTCATTCCAATACCCTACGACACACGACCGCGACACCGCAACTACTTGATGAAGACTGGGATGAAGAACAAGGATGAAAGGAAGGCTCAAACAAAGGACCAACCAACCAGCATCTGGATTTGATTGAACATATGTAGCAAAGAAATCAAAGGGGGGAGGGGTCACATTCGAACATATTGCACTGCTCGGGAATTGGGAGTGGGGAGTCGAAGGATGGAAAAACACAGACGTGGATCACGGACAAGGCTTTTGAGATGGATCAAATGAGTAGAGCGAGATGAAGGGAGAGAGAGTATATGTTAAGGACCGTGTTTCTTGTTTCTCTGCACAGGATGCAAGTTGCATCATCGGACACTCTCTGGTCCCATGTTCCGGTTCTGGAACGTGAAACCTGAGGAAGCAGACACATCAACCTTCCAACAACTGAATGAAGAAATTGGTAAGATGAACATACCTTCAAACTGTGCCTGTACGCTCTCGCTCAAATGACTGGGTTCAACCACACTATCAACTGGCGCTTCGGCGGTAAACTCTTCATCGAACTGTACCGAACAACAAACCAGTCAGCTTCTTCTCTACAAAAGGGACAATGAGGCAGTATGCGGTGGAGTTACGCACATTAGAAGTATCAGCAGCGCTCTCCACGCTCGGCTTGAACGGTGGCTGGATCTTCTTCGTGCTCAAAAGTGCCCAATCCAAATGATTCTTGAAGAACGGATGGTTCTTTATATCCTCAGCGCCACGATTTCCCAACCTATTGCGCGTGTGAATACGAGTCGAAAGAGTCTGAATGGAAGAAACGAACCTCTGCGATGGTTCTCTCGTCAGTAAGCCGGTGAGCACGGAGCGAGCTTCAGCTCCCATGTCGTCGGGGAAAATCAACGGATTCTGCGACAGCACATATCAGTCCAGTACGCTTGCGCTATCTTCTAGAGTTGGTAGAGAGGAGTACGGACCTGCAGAATCTTCTTGTACATGGTTGGCACGTCTTCATCATAGTAAGGTGGTAGTCCAGTCAACATTTCGTACAACAAGACGCCGAGCGTCCACCAGTCCACACTCTTCGTGTATCCCTGACCCAGCAACAGTTCAGGCGCGAGATATTCGGGTGTTCCGCAGAAAGCTGTTCAGTATCAAAATGGCATGAGTGAGGATCCCAACATGGAGTAGGGAGGACGAACTGTTAGTCGTCTCTTGATCCGTCATGTTCAGCTTGCACAGACCAAAATCGCAGAGCGAGATGTGTCCGACGTAATCGAGAAGGATATTTTCTGGTTTCAAATCCCTACGTTGCAGGATCAGCTGGGCGTTTCCACGCAACCGTATGGAAAAAGAGGAACTTACCGATAAACGACATTGAAGCCATGGAGACATTCAAGGGCACATAACAATTCGGCGGCGTAAAACCTGCTCCTCTCTTCACTGAACCTTCCCTCTCGTTGGAGGTGATGAAAGAGTTCTCCACCGTTGACGAAGGCTAGGACGAGGTACAATTTATCTGGAGATTGGAAGGCGAATTTGAGAGGAGTGATGAATGGATTGTTGACCTTTGCGAGGACGCTCCTCTCAGCAAGCGTATGGGTGACTTCGGATCGATTGACGATGTGTGCTTTTTTGATCGTCTTGAGAGCATAAATCCTCCCCGTATCCGTCTTACGGACTTGCATGACTTTTCCGAAGCTCCCTTTTCCGATGACCCTCAACAAATCCAGATCTTCGATCCTCAAGCCCTGTTCAGTGGCCTTGAACGCAATCTGTAAATGGAAGTGACCGCCTTGACCAGTCGAAGAGGTGCCTTCGAACCACTTGTCGATTACTTTCGGACCCAATGCGCCGGCGGGGAGTGTGGTGTTGAAGTCGGGTGTGATGGTGACGGATGAGAGAAAGACGTCGTCGCCCATGTCATTCCTTTGACCAGGGGGAGCGGAGGAGGTGCGTAGGTAGGCGGAGAGGGTGAGTTCAGAAGAGCGGGACACATCACTTTTTTTCCCAAGACCACAAGCAATCAATACACCCATCATTAAAAAGGGAGTGATAAGGATAAAAAAAAAGACGCACAAAATAGTTCGAAACATGTAAACCGGCTTGTCCATCTCCCCTCCCAACGCATCGACGAGCACATCGTTTTTATCAAACTGAAGCACGACGTAAGGGAGCCACCAGCACTGTTTCCTCTGCACACTATCCCTCTTCCCACCTCCCAGACTGCCAGACATCGAGCCACTGCCCACGGGTACGCTGGAGCCTCCGTGTGCGGCCATCGCCTTTTGGATCGATTGAGGGATCGTGGCTGGAAGCGGGAGGGAGCGTGCCTCAATGAGGCGTACTGTCAGTTGGCCTGACTTTGGGGTGTTGTCATTGTTGGAGGAGGAAAGAGGAGATGGTACAGAGGGGCTGGAGGAGGCAGAGGACACGGTTGGCTTGCTGCTTTCTGTGGTTGTGCTCGTTAGCGATGCATGGATTGGAGAAATAACACACTTTTGCCTAGTTTCCAGGACATGTTTTGCGTTGCTCTGCTGTGGCAAAAGCAGTGAAAGGGGAAGAAGATGGTCGCTTTGGGGAGCCGTTGATTGGTAACGCGATCGATGACTCTTCCATTAACCTTTATCCTTCCCGTGGTCTTCCCGTAATATTAACCACCAATCATTCTCTCTGCCTTAGGAGGATATCGAAAAGATGCCTTCGCCCAAAGCCTACTGGCTCATCGCTTCGCCTCTAGTTGACAATGATCCGGGAACAATGATGGAACAGTTAAAGGGGGTGGTCGACAAGAAAGGGCTGGGAGATGTCAGGGGTTGGAATGGATGGGCAGGGGCAGAGGTTAAGGTGAGTGACTTCTCCTCCTTGCTGTGATTTCTAGGGTGTGATTGGATTGTGGTTTGTGGCTGTAATATTCTCCCTTAATAGTGCAGCTCATGAGTGAGAACTTGCAACTTTGGAGATTCAAGCGCGTCTGATCTTATTACGAGGAGGAGGATTATCTGCCTCTATCTCTTTTGTTAGGCGGTTCCCATCTCAGTCAATAAGTATTGAAGACGAAAGCGCAAGATGTCCTATCGTGAAGTGTTACAGACCGTTCTTTCTCATCTGATGCTAGCCGCACCAACTTAGTTCAGCATATATCATCTTCTGTGACTGGCTACCTGACTACGTCGATCAGAGGTAGACCTGGATTGTTACAACAATTGAATGAAGGTCACCTTGTTGGCGATCTCAAGCGAGGGACGGCTTCTGAAGTGAATTCAGCTATCCATGTATGAGGAAGCAAGCATATCTGCCCTATCGATCCGTAGCCAGAGTTCGATAGTGCGAGCTTTACATTTCATGCTGACCCTCTCCTCTTGTCACGGGCGCTGCGAATCGTCAATTCGCTTTCGCGTTGTTCCACGTGAGAATGTGACCAAGGAGGTTTTTTGCACACAACATGGGTTTATTCCAGTGGTTGCATGTCGCTTCAGCAGGACTTCGCATATTGCAGTATTTGTATGCAGACCAAGCAAACGCTCGATTCTGAATGGTTTCAGCTGGTGAGAACTGTGACCAAGGCAGTGTTTTTGCACAGAACATGGTTATTCCAGTGGTTGCGTGTCCCTTCAGCAGGACTTATCGTATTACAATATTTGAACGCAGACCAAGCAAAGGCTCGATCGTGAGGTAGTTTTAACATGACGATGAGTGTCACGGCCAGAAGAAGCTCTGTTGAGGCTCGCACGGCAATGACTAACCCGTATGCCTCCAGACAGCAAGTCTCTCAAGCCTGCTCACCCTCTCAGAAACGCTCAGCAAAGCCGACACCACGGCCGTATCCGCCGTGTCGAAGATAGTGGAAACCATCCGCACGCTGGTAAACACTCCATCCGCCTCCTCCTCCGCTCCCAAACAACAGATCGACATCTCGAAACATTTGGTGATGGATGACGGCGTCCCATATGAGGAATATGTCTTCTCGAATGAGGCAACGGCTGGAGGAGAGGGATGGCATTGGAATCGAGGGAAGTGGAGAGCTGATGGAAGGAAGCTGGAGGAGGTGGTTGATCAACTTGTGAAGGTGATAATATGTCCCTGTTTTGTCTGGCGAGTTGGAACTGATTGTCTAAACAGGACATCACCGCAGTTGACAATATCCACAAATCGAAGTTGCAGAGCTACACTATTGCAAAGGGACAGTTGGCACAACTACAACGCAAGAAAGTGTGAGTCAGTTCTACTCGTCCTCCCCTTTCATACTCACCTTTGGATCTTTGGATCGTAGTGGAAATCTTGCAACTCGTTCCCTCAACGAGGTCCTGGATCCTTCAGATTTCTCCAGCACTCGAGACTCTGAATACCTCGATTATGTCCTCGTCGCTGTGCCCAAGTGCGTTGGTTCTGCTCGCGGGAGAGAAAAGTATACTGACCGGAGGATAGGAATAACCTGAAAGATTTCACGACCAAGTATGAGCGATTGACTTCGATGGTCGTTCCACGTTCAGCTGTGTGAGCTAATAGAGTTTACATCTTCGAACCCAGTCTGATTAAGGAATTAGGATGCTGGCAGAGGATGACGAGTTCTCCCTTTACAGCGTTGTGGTCTTCCGGAAAGTGAAGGACGAGTTTAGTCAGAAGTGCCGAGAGAACAAGTGCGTAACCCCACTTTGTTTCCCAAACCTGACAGCGCCTTGTAAGATTTATACCGAGAGACTACAACCCGGATCCACAGGTGATTGCGAAGCAGAAAAAGGAGTTTGAAGAATTAGAAAAGAAGGAGAGAGAGCTCTGGGTTCGCCCTTCTACTACAGCAACGAATAGAGCTGATGTGTGCTTCCTTGACAGTCCGACCTCCTGAGATTATCACGCCTCAACTTTGCGGAATCCTTTCAACTTCTGGTACACATCAAGTTCCTACGAACCTACGTCGAATCGGTCCTTCGATACGGTCTACCAGCTGACTATTTCTACGCCGTAATCAGGCCCGAGCCGAGGCAGAGCAAGAAGCTGATCTCGACGCTCCAAAGTCACTTCGAAGGCGTCGTGCCTCACAGCAATGAGGGTCGTGGGAAGAAGAAAGGGGGAGGAGCAGCAGGGGCGGATCAACTGGTTGGAGAGTTTGCACAGGTTATGGAGGACGAATGGATGGATTTGGTCGTGTTTGACATTGAAAGGTTTGGGGAGGAAGAATAGAATGGACGGACTTGTCGCTAGCAATCGAGCAGCGGACGGCTTTGTATTCATTAATGATAAAGGAGCAATAAATCTCCATCTCTGTATCATTTCTACTGAATGCGAGGAACTGGGACAAGAAAGACAGGTTGATCGTGCCGATCTGGTGATTGGCACTTTGATTTTGCACAGACAAGTTCTACGGACCGGGGCCTCCAAGGAAGCAGGTATAGATTTACATCCCTAATACTTCGAAGACAATCCGAACCATTATTCCAATCCAAACATTGGGAGAGAAAGAAACCGAGCAAACATTACAACGACTCTGAACAGGTAACAGTTAACGGCTGACCGCCATCTCGTTATCCTCATACGTAAATCCTACCGACACCCATCAGACACTCTTCTGTGAAGAAAGACGAGACATGAAGCAGAGGACGCACCTTCGAACTGTCTCTGGAAGCTCTCCGACAATCCCGAGCTCTTCACGACCGAATCCACAGGCTGTTCCGCCAAGAATTCAGCGTCGATCTACTCCCAAACCTCGCTCAGCATGCTCGTACCACTCCTCGAGACAAGGAAAAGAAACCGACATTGCTAACATCGGCTGGGCTCTCGACCGTCGGCTTGAACGGAGGCTTAATCTTCCTCATCGCGATCTTGACCCAATCGACCTTCTGAAAGAAAGGTTGAGCTTTGATCTCTTGAGCTCCATGATGTCCGAGACGTTTCCTGGGATCTCGGGTGCATAGACCGAAGATGATGGATCGGGCTTCTTTATGCATCTTTTCGGGGAAACGGAGGGGAGAGTGCAGGATGTGGTTGTACATCGTCTCTTTGTTCTCGTGGTAGAACGGTGTGTAGCCGGCTAACATTTCGTAAATCAGGATACCCAGGGTCCAGTAGTCCACCGCGTTCTATCCATTGCATCAGAGTCAGTATCATATCCGCCGTAGATGAATGAGGGGGAAACGAACGGTGTAACCTTTGCCAATGAGGACCTCAGGCGCCTGTCATCCGGTCAAAGACTCTTAGTAGAGCATAGAAGGGAAGGGCAGAAAAATGACGTACGACGTAATCGGGTGTACCGCAAAAAGTATTCGTTTTCTCATCATCATACATATCCAACTTACACAATCCGAAATCGCAAAGCATAGCGTGTCCCTCAAAAGTCAACAAGATGTTTTCTGGCTTCAAATCACTGTTTATTCCCAAAAAAGTCCAATCATGTATCAGTGTATTTCAATGGTAATGTGGCACGGGATGGACGAACCGATAGACGACGCCTAAGAGGTGGAGATGCTCCAAAGCGCAGAGCAGTTCAGCAGCGTAAAATATCGCGCGACGCTCGTCGAACATTCCTTCCTTCCTCAGGTGGTGGAACAGTTCTCCTCCATTTCTATCCACCCATCCATGAATCACCTTCACTGAGCTGAATGTTAAAAAGCTTTAGGTACGCACACGTAAGGCATGACGAGGTAGAGTTTTTCTGATGTCTGGAAGGAGCTACACATTGCACACTGTCAGTCTCCTTCGCACCAACGTATGAAGATGGAGATGGGGATCGAGAGGGAGCGTACTATTTGAGGTGGACGATGAAAGGATTGTTGACTTGAGCCAGCACCGTCCTTTCGGTGAGGGTATGGAGGACCTCATGTTTAGCAGCAATGTGAGCCTTCTTGAGCACCTTCATCGCGTATATCCTCCCCGTATCCTTCTTCTTCACCTGAAACACCTACACCCAAAACCGATCAACCATCTCCAAAAAAAATTCCTTCAAGCGGAACAAAGAAGAGAAGAAAAGAGGCGAAACCTTTCCATAACTACCTTTTCCAAGGACCTTCATAAGTTCAAAGCTATCCATACTAAGATGCTGATGCGAATCCGGCTTGTAGATCAATCCCACATGATAATTCCCGCTTCCGGTCGTAGCAGGTAACCACTGGTCGGTCGCCCTCTCGACGTCTAGACGCGGGTTGATGTTGACGCCACCGATGAAGATATCGTTCTTTCCCATCCCTGCCGCCTCTTTGCTATCCGCGCGAAGGTAGACGGAGAGTGTGATCTCGGACGAGCGGGACACGTCGAAGGCCGTCTCGTAGCAGTAGATGGGCTGTACCGTCCACCCACCCATACACCGTTAGATCAAATGAAAAATCGGATCAGATTTGGAAGGGAGGGACGAACGGAGTCAAAGTCTCCTCCATATGCATCGATCATGACTTCGTTCGCATCGAATCCAAGGACGACGTAAGGTAGATACCAAAGACCCTGTTCCCTGATGCTCTTCCCACCTCTATGTTTCTCCAACGCCTTCCTGATCGAACTCGGGAGGTGTTCGCCCGGAGGGAGATTGAGGGAGGTGACCTCTATGATCCTCACGGTCAAGACGCCCGTCCTGCGGGATGGGGGCATGGGGGAGGCGTCCATTTGAGAGGTGGTGGGAGTGGTGGTCCCATTGGAGTGGAAGGAGAGGGAGGAGGAGGGAGGGGTGTGGCTCGTTGGGGTGGAAGAGGAGGTGGGTGTGGAGGAGGAGACCATGCTTGCGTCGCTGGATTTTATGGTGTCTTTGTGTTGTTGTTGTTGTTGCTGTTGTTGGTGTTGGTCCAAGTGGTGATCTGAGGTTGCGGAGAGGGGTGAGGAGGGAGCACTGCTCGCTTGGTTGCTGGTCGAACTGGAGGAACTGGTCGGACTCGTTGGATCGCTGAGGTGAGGGCCCGACTTAGGTTTTGGAGTGGATGAGCGCGAGGTTTGGAGGTCTAGAAGACATCGATCAGCTTCAAAGATGCAATATAACTTGATGGATTAAGGATTGATGGATGGATCAGAAAGAATAGAGAAATACCAGAAGTGGCTATTGGATAAGTGTTGGATTTATGAACCTCCTTCTGCTGCTTGTCACGGTGATGTCCATGGAAGATAGAAATGTAAGGCATCCTGACTCAATCGCTCCAAGCAAAACGCAAAGCAAAAACGCAAAGCAAAATGCAAATAAGGGGACGCGCCTTAACCAATATGATATGACCCTTATATACCCAGCGCTGAGGCAGAGGGGCAAGCCGATCGATGCCCGTGAAATCTGAGAGAGTGGGAGAAATCCAAGTTGGCTGAGAGATGGAGAGGACACCGGTCACGAGTCCGATGCCCGAACTTTCCCCGTCTCGTTCTGAATTCGAACTACGGCCATCCTTCGCTCTTCTCACGTGATTGAAACGCTTTAAGAGATGGCCACACCAAAGCCTGCGCCAAAGACGAGGGACGACACGCGTCGTACCGCAGAACGCGCAGGAACAGTCCCCCGTGAGTCGTTTAATGAGCGAGTTGCCAAGCGAAAGTAACGAAGATGAACAGGATCCCTGCGCGTCCTTCCCGTCCCAACCATCCACTCCATCTCCCGTCCCTCCACCAGTTATAACCCCCCCTCCCGCCGACAGCCAGACTCACACGCGCACTCAAATGCGGATCCGGACGCGCTCCATACGCCCACTCTTTCCAGGCGCCGTTCCGCCGACAAGGGCAACTTGAATCGCATTCCTCCTCCCCTTCCCCTTTCCAATAAGCCATTCAGGACAGCATCTCCTCCTCCACTCTCTCGCTCCGAATCAACGTCCGATCTTTCCCTTCCGCGGCCCGTCACTGGCACTCCGCCAAGATTGCCATTACCCTCTGGATTATCAGGCAGAGACGACGATGAGGTCGATGAAGGTCAATCAACACCCGTGCGGAATACATCCGGTTCGAGGGCAAAAGAAGCCAATGACGAGAAGGGGGAGGAAGATGGAGGAACGCCTACGCGCTTCCAAAGGGACAATGGCGACAAAAACGCCGCAAGCGTGAAGAGGAGGACGCTTCTCCCTCCCCCTCCTTCCTCCGTCTTAGGAAAGCGGAAAGCCTCCCATCTCCCTCTCCCTCTTCCCTCTCTCAAGAAACAAAATCCGCCGGACATTTCTCTTCCCTCGCTGCCACCTTCTCCGCTCCTTCCTCTTCCCTTTCCCACTTCCGCTTCCACTTCCACTCTGAAAGCGAGGACGAAAACTACGAAGGAACCAGCATCTGTGCTCGTACCTCCCTCTTTGGCGTTTAAGGTGAGAGTGAAGAAGGAAGGCGAGGAGACGAAGGTGAAGAAGGCCTTGAATCATCCTCTGATTGGAGAGACGGAGGATGGAGATGAGGGGAGAGGCGGAGATGTGGAGAGGTGGGATAGTCCGAGGAAGAGGAGGAGGGGTGATGTCGTCAAGTATGTTCTTTATCTCTACCCTCCCTTTCTCTCCCTTGTCTTTGGTTGCTGGATGGGCACCTTTCTTTCTGTTTCTTTGTCCGCAGTTTCTTCGTTGCCTGACGGAACACAAGATTGATTTTTCTCTGTGGAGCAGGAACGGACTGAGAGAGATGGCTCAACAAATAATCACCCAAGGTTGGTCTCACCTCTTTGCCATAATTTACCAAATAATCGTATTGACGAGACATTATGGACACAGCCAACTCTCGACACGCCCTCTGGCACTCCTCCCTCTCCCGTTCCCTCTCCTCCCACTCCCCACACCTGCCCCTCTCCCTCTCCGCGCTTGACCCCGCTCCTTCCTTCGACATCCAGATAAAACGCCTTCTCCACTCACCGAAGACCTCTAAACTGCTCCTCTTCGCCTGCTCACCTCTCTCCCCATCCCCATCTCACACAGGATTCCTCTCGCTCTCAGTCCGCTCTACCGGCCCTGCGAATGTAACTGCGACTGCAGATGCTCTGAATTCCAGCCCCGCCACTGAAGGAGAAGGAGAAGGAGCTGGAGCTGGAGGTAGGGCCGGAGAAAAAGAGATGATACTCGCCTGTTCCCTCCCCACACAACTCAAAGGCGCACTCCTCACCCTCTCTCCTCCCGACCCAACCAACGAAACGTCCAATCCAAACGCAAAGGCAAATAGGAAGGATAAGGACAAACGGAGTCGGAGTGGGATGCTGGTGCCAAGATCTGTGGAGGCGGTTGGAGGACCAGGATTGGGGGACGGTTGGAGGGATAAGGAGGTGGTTGTTTGGGAACCTGTTATTTGGGACTGTGCGAGGGAGAGAGCGGTGGTGGAGAGATGGGCGGTTGTTGTTTCGGGAGGGTAGGGTGAGTGCTGCGTTTGGTTTGTCGCTTGATTGTGATTTGCCGGTGGTGGGTCGAGAATGCATTCACATTTGTTGTTGTAACCTGAACAAAGCTGGAGCTGTCGCAAGTTGCAAACGTAAAAATGCACAGTGCAGCACAGGGCACGAGCACATCACGGCTTGTTGTTCTGTCAGGAGCACTTTGTGCCCCATTTCGGTTTCAAAACAATCTTTTCAATGTTACCAAAGTCGGCTGCAAAACACTTTTAGCTAGACGCATGAGAATTTTAGTTAAAAACTTGAAGGTCGGAAAATTCTAAAACTTCATCTTTCTCATACGACATTGGCTCACGAATGTCTGCAGTAATATCTCAGACGCCGCTCGCACCACAACCAGGAACACTCACAAACTTTCACCCCGCGGTGGGCCAGTGCTCCTCTCAGCCTTTCCTCTGTTGCCGTATCAACTTTCTTCTGTTGTCGCCATTCCGGTGGCCCAGGATCTTCATGTTGGAGCAGAATGGACAGGGACTGTAAAGCGGGCAAAGCCTTCTGGACACCGGCGGTTTCCAATCTTTCAGTGAATTCCGAGAGCAGATTGTCAAGGTCCAACACTCTCACCCACGTCCACGAACGCAAATCCAAAGTCGCTCGCTGAGTGGCAGAAGTGGTGGAAGCAAAGAGGTTGTTTAACATTCTAGGATCTGTCCAGGCTCTGTTATCAGAAAGATGCAGGGACCATCGTGGGAAGTAAGACATCAGTCGCGCAATCTGACAAATGGCATCTGTCGCGTTGTACCTAGAGCAAGTATGTATGTCGAGGATTACGTTCTTTGGAATTAGTTGTTGCGTGACAATGTATTCAAAACTGTGCTTACAGTTGTCCATCATCCCAGCGGGGAATCTGTCACCACCAGTGAACATTTTCATTTCCAATCGTGACAGCGACACCGGTGGCAAAACGATGGCAAAGAAGTCTTCAGCTTTGCTACAATGAAACAGTTTGACGTCAGAGAGACGGGCAATGTGTCGATGTTCGACGCCGGGAAGGGACAACAGTGACATGTTCACCAACTCGACTTTTCGAAGATGTTGAGATTGGCAGATGTTAGGAAATATCTGGAAGAAAGAAATCTTAACAGTCATGTTTTCAAACCCGCCATGACAGTAGGAACAGTCGAAAAGCAGAGTTCGCAGTCTGGGAAGCACGACCAGAGGAGTGTTTAGTGGAGCAAGTTGAGCGTCCTGGGAAATCTTCACGCGTAGCTCCAGCAAGGAATTGGCTACATGGCCGGCGCAATCAGCCATTGCGTTGTACATAGGTTGCTCTGAATGACTGTAGTTCAGTTCCAAATAGGTGACATTCATGGATGAAGGAGGAGTCGCCAAAAGAGGCACAAAATTGAAGGAACGGTGACGAGAGTTTATATCTAGATGTAGAAGGTTTGATAAGTCAACGGGGGATCCTCCAGCGGGTAAAACAACACGTCCGTGCAATCGTAGATATCGTAAAGATTTTGAGGAAGCTGCCAGATGCGGGAAAGTCTGTAAGAGATCGAATGCATCGTCCTCGCTGAAACGATGAATGAGAGTCATGTGTAGGCTTCGTAAATGAGGAAGGGGGGGGGGGGGGAAAGGTACCCATTGATTGAAGCTGCTAACTTCACTGGTCCGAATCCAACCAATGTAAGGACTCGAATGTTCCTGCATCGTTCGACAACGGTCTGAGCAAACGAATAGAGTGAACGGTCTTCACAATGTGAGTCCAATACGCGCCAGTAAAGAATCCACACAGCATCAGCGACCGCCGTTTGTCCTATTCAAGGCTTTCAGGGAAGGATCTGGTTCGCCGCCTTCTGACCTGTTTGCCTTGGCTTGCTTCGCAAATATAATCTGTGTCGACCACCCGCATCAGAAGTTCTCGAGAAAGATCGTTCCATAAACGACAAACGAGCGAAGTCTTATTGTAAGACGGTCGATTGCAGAAGCGTGTTGTCGCCCGAAAATTCGACATTTTCATGACGTCATCAATGGAATACAAGAATCCTTCGATACGTCAGCTTCGAGGAGGGAGCAACCATCCCAAGGGGAATCCCATGGATACACCTAATGGAAGAATTGGGACGATGGACAATGGTCTGCCAAAAAAGACGAAACTCGAATAGGAATCTCAGTACCCCACCTTCTCGATGACAATACCCCTGGTCCAAGTTGTGGAAAACTGCACGGGAGATTCGTGGACAGCCACCTGCATTGGACAATAATAAGTAAATGTACAACGACTCTCCGTGACTGTTCTGGAGTAGCTGTTCAAGCTGAGGAATATGTTGTCAAACAACGGGCAATTCAAGTACCTAAATTGTGCTCTGTTCTACCCTAGTCGTCACTTGAGGCTACGAAAGCAAAGGAGCAGACAGAGAATTCCACGAAACTAAAGTACTATGACAAGAATGCACAATGTCGACAAACATAAGGAACAGGAAAATGTCGAGCTGAGTGCACAATGTTTAATGCTACTCAAGGTTCGAGGCCACAACTGAAGCCTTCTGAGCTCAGCACAAACGGCACACTACCACCTGAAATAGTGTAGGGTTGGATTTTTTCAGTGTCGAATTTAGTGCCACCAGTTGCTATCAGTATCCAGCTGGTGCTTTCGTGGAATTCGATTGTCTAGTTCTTTTGAGTGTGCAAAAGTGTCATAATGGTGTCGATCATATGGTTCGGGCCTTTTTGATCATCAGATCCTAGTTGGTGGTAATAGGGGCTGATGAGGTTCTGCCACTTTTAGCTTAACAAGGGCTAAGCAGACGGGCTGGCCATACTCATTTATGGCCCCTACGCCTCCCTCCGCCGTCGGCGGTTCCCCAGTTCATGCACTCGTCGCGAAGTTCGAAAGTCAACAGCGGGTGGATGGTAGTGGGAAGCAGCAGAATTCTAAGGACGATATTGAACGTCTTAGGAGGGGTAGAAGAGTTAGTGTGATTGTAGAAGAGGACAGAGAAAAGGCAAAGGACAGGAGAGGTATGTTAATTCACCTTCTGTTGAGAACCCTGTACAAGGACGCGGACACTTCATTTGTTCTGGTGTGGAATGTGGAGTTGCTATTGAGATGCTAACCCACTTCAGCCCCTTCACGCCAGCTATGCTTTCATGCGCAAAGTTCTACAGATTCGCTGTCTTCGAAGCTAACGCTGTTGTCTTGTGATGGCTTACAGCGTCTCTCCCAATTCCATCTTCAAGCCGCTCACCTGCGCTTGCCTCTCCAACCTCTCCAATAAAACTGAAAACAGTCCTACCAACTGCCCTCCAAAGCCCTAATGCGGTGCGGATTCATCGACATGCCCCAGCTCCTCCGCGGACCACTTCTCCAGAGCCCATGGCAGCTGAGCATGCAGAACCCTCGAAACGAATACGAAGCGATACGAAACATAATGAACACGAACAGCATTTACCTATCTCTCCTAGGAGGACAGCTCATTCTCCACCTTCGCCGAGAAGGGAAATGAAAGGAGAACATGAGACAAAGTCACGCAAGCATGATATACACGAATTGGAACGAGTTACGAACCACGCGAACGACGATCGGAGTGCCAGCAAGAACGTAAGAGAAGTAGGAGGGGTGGAACGGATGAAAGAAAGGAGAATGGAGGAGGGACCGAATCGCGAACGACCGAAAGATGCCACACAGCCGACGCACAGAAGAGATATCATCACCAACTCTCCCCCGCGCATTCCCAAGGGACAAGCAACGCATCCCCTCCTCATCCCTCCCACGCCTCTCGAACCAGCCCTTTCTCGTGATGGCCTAGCGCCGCCGTACATGCCTTCACCCCATTCGCATCACAAGAGGAAGGATGCGTTTGACGTCACTCAGGCAACGAGGAGGCTGAAGGCGGAACCAGCGAGAAATTATTTGAATGTAGATAAAGCAGAGAGGATCACGGTGCGAACGAAAACGGGCGAAGTGGAGGAGGTAAAGGAAGTAACTCCTGAAGAATCGAAATGGAAGCCCACCTCGCCCACATCTGCTGCGACACAACACAAGTCTCCTCCCAAGCCCAGGAATGAGCAGAAAGCTCCCACTCGAGAGACAACTCGGGAGTCTCCTCAAGGCCCATCTCAAAGCCTGTCTCAACTTAATCACACCCAGCCTACGCCCGGCAATAAATCTCGCCTCTTAGACCATCCGCTCCGCCCTCCCCCTCCTCTTCCTGCCGAGTATGGACAGATGTCTTCTACACCGCTGGATCCACCGTTGCGAACCCCAAAGATTGATTTTTCCCCTTCGTTAGAACGACGGCCATTACGTCCTTCACCTGGACCATTACAGAACGGAAGATCACGTTCAGGAGATCATTACGGGCACTTAGCGACCCACGGTTCGCCTCGTATGGTTTCTTTTGCTGCCTCTTCGAGGTCAAAATCGATATCGAACCTCTCCATGCTCACCAAGGACATTCCTGCGTCCTCGGTCTTCAAATCTGACGCGCTCCCACTCCACCTCCCTGCACTGGATGCCTATCTTAATGAAATTGGACCTGCCAAGTTCACGGATCCAGAGCAATTCATGACCCAGAATGGTGGCGGAGAGGAGCTGAAGAGGTGGAAAGAGTGGGTACGAGGTGGGGAGAGCGAGGAGCAGAAGGGGCTTTTTGGGAAGATTGGTGATTGGGTCGGAGGAATTTTTGAGAATGGAACAAAAGGGGAGAAGCTGGAAAGACGGACGTTTAAGAAGTTAGAGGAGGCCCCGGATGATGAGGAGGATAAGGACGAGTTGGATGTGCCTGAGAAACCCACGATAGTTACGAAGGCTTCAGTCGAGCAACAGTCCTCCACCTCCTCCTCCTCAAACATTCGGAACCTCATCTTTCCACCTCTTCAACTCATTCCTCCCCGACTTACAATCGCGGATCTTTTCTTAAATCGTTCGAAGCCTCCGCCTGTCCTGACCCTTGATTCAGTTCTGGGAACAGCCATAGACGGCGTGCTAGGAGCAGAGGGCTCAGCTTATGCTGTTGCCCTTGTCAATGTTGAAATTTTCAGGGACTTGATCCAGATGATTGCATACAGCTTGGGACTGATCAGCTCTCGTTTCTTCGGAGTTGCGACCGGCGGAAAACTTGTGTTCCCTAAAGATTCCAAAGACATGGAACCATGGAAGCGATTGGTCTTCGTTACGATCCCTGGAATCCTATCCCTGGACTTTATCAGTGCTTTTGGCAAAGCTATCCTCTTCTTCTGGCTCTTTATTGGGCTCACATTCCTAGGATGCTACGAGTTTTGGAGGATGACAGGCAAGGGTTGGAGCTTCGGAATCGGATGCGGAGACAGCTTACCTTCCTTTGGTTTCAAAAGGAAGAAAAAGTTGGATTCATCTGGAGAAGGAGCAGGCTCATGCACTAATCTTGAGCCTGAGAAGGAGCATCCACTCAACGAAACGGAGAACATGAAGATGTCGATTTCCCACCAGCTTGAAGGGTTTGACGTCGACGAAACTGTACGGGAGAACAGGTCGTTAAATAAGAAGGGATTCAGAGATGCGAGGTGGTACAAGATTACTGTCGTCTTTATCATCTCCTCCCTATATATGCCGTTGTCTAAGATATCAATCTCGGCTCTCCTCTGGTCTTCTGATTTTTGGGCGGTCTCGAATCCATACCTCGAAAGCGACTTCCCTACCTTCACGCCTCTGGGACCTCCTGACAAATACCGAGATGCAGACGACTTCTGCTATACGACCACAATGAAGAAATCCCAGCATTTCTTCGATAACTTCAACTGGGCTCCATTCATTCTTGTCATCTCCGCTATCAACATTCTTGTCGTCACCATCTGGCTCCCGCTTCGCCTTTGGGGAGTGATCAAAGAGGTGGCGCCGAAGGTTGATAAGTTCAGCGAGTTGGGAGAGAGAAGGACTCCAGAGGAGCGCAAAAGGGAATACGAGCGGATTGTTGATAATGATGAAGGCGAATTTAACTTCTTGTACAATTGTCAGTGTCTCTTCCATATATTAAACCTGCAGACTGAGTAAGGGTTCCAGCGTATCGATATGAATGGGCTGGATTTAAAGCCATTTAGTAAGTTGGATGGCTTTCATCATCTTTCGCTTCAGGTTGACAATGTAAATAGCATGGCAATCAAGCTCACCACAGTCATCATTCTCACTGTCTTCAGCAAGGACAATTGCCTGTTCCGTTCGGCGACGCGAGACAAAGTGTCGATCTTCAGGCAAGCAGTGCAGTTAGGTTTCATGGTCGGCTTCCTTATTATCCAAACGATCACACATCCCTTTATCGATCGAATTCAAAACAACAGCGACTGGGTCTCTCGAGTGGGATATGTAGTCATCGCTCTTATTGGGCTTTTTGTGGCCATAAAGTCTCCTGCAGCAAATGCCCTTAACGGACCGGTTTTACTCATCGCCACTATCACCGTATATATTTTCAACGGATACTTCTCGCTGATCCATACGGGTTTCGCCCAACAAGCAGTCAAGCGGTTGCAGAAGCGACTGGACTTTAGTATCGACCTGTTCTCCCCACACTTGGATCTCGCTAAGCATGTTACACGTCGAATCTGGCAGGAGACTTTTTCAACTATGTGCGTGCATCTTGATTTGTGACCGCAGTCGCTAATGAAATATAACAGCCTTCTTGCCGCTCCCGAATACCAGATGCCAAAGAACAACAAACTCATCTTCTCTGAATGCTCTAAAGCTAGCCCGTACCTGTTAGGTTTTGAGGGAACGCAGGGCGAGCGACATGCCGAGAATGTCAAGGTATGATTACTTTCAAGCTCAAGGGTATTTGCTGATTGTAATACAGATCCTTCGGGAAATAGGCTACGAAGATTATGTGAGAGGCATTGAGAAGAACCACATCATGGAGAATAAACAGAAGGACCTTTGGACTAATATATTCATGGAGTTCTCTGGTCCCGACTGTTACTGGCGACCAACAAAGACCCCACCACCTCCGGAAGTCAAATCGTTCTTTGGACGGGTCAAGGTCATTCCTTTCCCTTTCGCGGTTTGCATGAAGTACGATCAAAGCCGGACGATCTGCATGATCACAGAGTTGGACGAGCTCGAAGCTTATGTCGCTCAGAACAATGACCCTGATGTCCAACTAAAGCGGAAGGTGCGACAAGCCCTCCGCGTCTTGGACGGGAGAACAGTATATCATCCTCACACCCAAACCGATCTCGTGGGGACAAGAGTCACTCTCCCGTGGCAAAAGTCAAGTTATTCTTTGCAAGTGCAGACTTCGTATCGTACTGACATGCTCCGAATCGAGCGCAATGCAGATCTGACTTGGAGAGGCTATAACTTTTGCTCGGGATTCAACGTCACCATCGATTATCGGGACGGTCAAGGTCGAACACCAGACGGCGGTCTGCAGCAAGGAAAGGAGTTAAAGCTCGATGCCACCGGTCTGGGCATCTCCGACGATTTCTCGATCTCTCCTGTATTGGCAAACCTCTTGCGAGAAAACAAGGAAGCCATTAATCAGGGTCTTGAATCCCTTCAGAATATTCTGCTCGAGCATCGAAAATACTTTTACGATCTTGCGACTTGGAAGCGTCGAGTCCTCTCATACTATTTCTTGATGGACATCAGTGCACAGGCTGGTCTCTCACCTGTTCAAATTCGCCAGGTGATCGATCGAAACGAGCAGGCCACGAAAACTCGCAACTTGCCTTTGTGGTATTACGGCTCTATGGCAGTGCTCCAGGAAAGGCTGGCTGCTGTGAATCGTTCGACGGTTTCTCAGTTTTGGTACATTCTTTGGGATGACCTCTGGAGACGTAATGGAAACGACGTTCCTTCTATTGGGAAGCATCCTTCCCAGTTCAGTCCCTACTATCGCTCTTCGATCTGCTATCATCCTCTCTCCCGACCAGATCTTGAAACCTTCTTGAGAAACCTAGGGCTCTGGGTCAATGAGGGTCGAAGCGGCTATTTCACGACCGGTTTTCTCAATCGGATCTACCTCTTCCTTGATCAGGTTGTGTTCGAGAATGCTTCAGCTCAAATACCCATCAAAGTCGGATCAGAACCCTCACAGGTTCCATTTTCCGACCTGGACAGGCACCTTCCCCACCAGATTCACGAGGAAGGGACTCACCCTAAACACGTCCGCGCCGCAAATCATTCTGACGCGACGCAGTTCACCTATGACACAGGCGCTGGAACCGATCATGACGACCCTAACATTCGCCCACGCAGGGCATTCCCATTCGAAGAGATCTACGATGATCGTGGCTACGAATTCGTAAAGGGTCAGAGGCGTTTGGCTTTGAAGCAATGGCTACTCGAAAAACCCTACGTCGCTGCAAAGACATGGCTAGGTCTGAATCCCGTAAATCATCATCACATCGACGGCCCTGCACCGGGCGTATACTTCTCACTTAGGAAGGCTGAGGCTGGATGGGAGATTCCAGCTCATCTGAAATCTTCGCGCGCTTCTCACGTTGGACAGTAACGTCTCTTTGTTGTCCCGCTTTTTCGTTTTTCGATACGCTTTGTCTTGTTGACTTCGGATCCATTGACAGTTTTACATTATACAGGTGTATTTTGGTACATTTGTGCGGAAGAACATGTTGTAATCCTAGCATATAACACTCACACATACCCTAATATCAGCAGCTATGAAGACTTTCTAACGACAATCTAGAAGGAGTGTTTTAAAGGATTTAGGCTAAAGATGACGAGACCCTGTAACCTGTGTCACGACAACGTTTGCGAAGGCACTATCAACTCACTCCTTGATTGCTCTTTACAACATGCTTCGTCTGAACCAGCTGATTAAGGGCTAAGCGGATTCGATTCATCGTGATTCGAGTTCTGTGCTTGCTGATTTGCTCGGCTGATGCGACAGCATGAACTGACATACTAAACGACCGAGATGTGCCTACCTGTACTGTAACGCGTGTAAACAACGGAAATCAGAAGATAGGTCAGGGAGACTTACATTCCCTCCGGCTGTAGTCTCAGCTCCTCCAGTACCGCTTCCATCTCCAAACGATGAGACTGCTGCTCCCTGTACATGATTGGAAGGGTGTCAATAACCTGACTAGTGAAGTTCTACAATCAAACACGATGAGAATTGCTGGAACGACGACGAAGGGTACATGAGTGCGCACGAGCAGAGCTTTCTTCCCTATCTTGCCTTTCGAATTGGTGGACGACCCGCCTTTGGAAGGGACTGGTATCGAGGACTCGACCCGAGAAATTTGTCCTTGATCGCTGATAAATGTCTCCTCGACTCCTGTGCGCGATTCCATCACAGTTGTTTCGCCAGCTGGAGTCTGAGAACGGAGAGGCTGGACAGAAGCCATCGAGCGTTGTGGTTGCTGGCGACGTTGTTGGAATATGGGTGCCAGGGCGAATGAATGGGCAGTCGGCGCTTCCACGAAAGTTGTGGTATAGGCATTGACTTTCATACCGTAAAGAAAGGAAGCAAATGATTCGTTGAAGGCATTAATGCGTCCTGTCAGCTAAGAAAAAGTTAGTTTTCTGCAACACAGTAGATACTCCAGGACAGGGTATTCTCTCCGTAGCGAAACTATGATGGACGATATCAACAGAGGACGAGAACAACGGACTTGTCTTGGACCCCAAAACCAACTGGCTTGGTAAGTTAGTTAAGGATTGCGGCACGATACGGTGGAGAAAAGGCCGTCATCAACGCCTAATAGTGAATAACAACGAGTGAGGAGAGAATCAACATCGCAACATTAGTCGGCGAGAATTCAAATCGCTCTTCCCGCCGTGGGGGTTAAAGCCGTATTGTCCAGACACATAAAGCCTCAAAG